>CAUYON010093088.1:0-60622 GCA_963573935.1 Arctocebus calabarensis
GCACTCTATCCAGGGTGACAGCTTGAGGCTCTGTCTCGGAAAAAAAGAAAAAAAAAACAATATCACAGTTGGGGGAATGTAATTACTTTAATTATACATTATAATTATATATAACATAATATATATTCGAATAATATGTTATATGCAATATAACACAATATGTATATTATGTACAAACATTAAATTATATAATATATATTATATGAAATATATACAAATTATATATAGCCCTTTTTTCTTTTTTTGAGACAGATCTCAAGTTGTTGCCCTGGGTAGAGTGCCATGGCATCACAACTCATAGCAACCTCCAACTCTTAGGCTTAAGCGATTCTCTTGCCTCAGCCTCCCAAGTAGATGGGACTACAGGCACTCACCACAATGCCTGGCTATTTTTCTGTTGCAGTTGTCATTTTTGCTTTTAGCTGGCCTGGGCCGGATTTGAACCCACCAGCCTCAGTGTATGTGGCTGGCACCCTACCCACTGAGCTATGGGTACTGCCTATGTATAGCTTTAATTTTATATATTTGAATATAAACAGAAGAACAAGCCACCTATTAAAATTTTTTCTTCATCCTTCATGGATTAGATAAGTTATAAATACCCTGTTTACTTTAGTGCTTATCTGGTTATACTTTTACTTTAAAAATTCTAAGATTTCTCTAAAGCACTTTCCTGGGAATTACACATCTCTTGAAATTGATTTGAGTTGTTAATCCCATAGCTCTCCCACAGCCTCTCTCAGTGCTGCTGGTAGGTTCAGGGATGGGGCCCTGGACTCAGGCCCCCCTCTGGGTTTGACTACCAGCTCTGCTACTGATTGTGTGACCTTAAATAAAATTGGTTAAACTACGTTTAGCTTACTCCCTTCTGGGTGTAGTGGAGAAAATAAAAACCTCCTATGTCACAGAACATTTGGTGAAACAAGTGAAAGAATTCACATAAAGGGCTTGGAATAGAGCATGTTAAAGCACTCAGTAAATATTAGCAGCAATTCGTAAATGAACATAGTGAACTGTGAGAGAATAAGTGACTTGCTCAGACTCACTCCAGGATCAGACTGAAGTTGTAACACAACTCTTTCAAGAACATATTTAAGATTGTAACTGGTCGTCCATTAGTGCTAAATACCAAATATTTTTGGTCAGCCTTTCTTCCAGGTAAATGACAGGATTGCATTGCTTTTTGCCAAATTTTATAAAAACATATAATAAGCACATGAACGCATTGCTGAGCTCCCCCCGCCATCTTGGAAGGGACCCAGAAGCTTAAGCCTCGTTAGCTTCATGGCCAACAATCCCACTTTGCATTCTCTAAACATTTCTGTATACATTATTCTCACCCCAAATTTGTTCTCTTTGGTGCTCAGAAGTCCTTGCTATCCCTGGGTATTATGATCAGCAAAACCCTGAGTGGACAGGGTGATCTCCATGGAGAAGAGGGATCCAAAGAGCCTGGATGGTGTTTTTCAACCTTTTCTGTTTCACAGCACACTTGAACCTATGGTTAAACTTGTGAGGCACACTTAAATTATGTTGATCAAAAAAAAAAAAAAAGTAAAAAAATAATATACTTATTGTGCTTTGAACTTCTTTTGAAAATAATTAATGATCTTTAAAAGTACAAAGTAGCGTGGGAGACCCAACAGACCAGTCCTTCCAATTGAAAAGTCAAATTCTAGGTGCTTGGTGACCTGTAGCAGGAAGTGGATGGGAGGGACAGAATAAACAAGGGTGACCAAATGTTCTTTCATTACTTAGATTGGAGGAAAAGTTATCTCCACAACTGCCTTGTGGAGCCATCATCTGCTTTGGAAAAGAGAGGCCTGTGTTTTATTCCCAGTGCAGTTGGCCTGGTGTTCATTCAGTTCTCTTTCTCTCCAACCTTAATGTGGGCACTACAGTTTACTCAAGTTTTTTTTTTTTTTTTTTGCCGGGGCTAGGTTTGAAATCAACACCTCTAGTATGTGGGGCCGGTGACCTACTTCTTTGAGCCACAGGTGCCGCCCATGCTCAAGTTTTTATAAAGAATTGCATAAACAATACTTTAAGACAGGTTACCTTCCCGGCCATCACCCAGATGAAGGTCCTGACCATCTCACACACAAGTTCTGATCTTTCCCAGACAATCTGGAAGTGCCACTCTTTTCCATTTTGTCTTAAACCAGTGTGCAGGCGTGAGATTCTTCCAGCAGACTTTAAGGTTCTCAGAGTCTAGGAAATATCTCTGACCTGTTCCCTTATCCTTAGTGCCTTCCAGGCATGTAGTAAGGAACTCAGTGTTCATGGAATAAATAGACTGGAGAAAAGCCATCGTCACCAATGAGACACTAACGGCAGCTACTGACAGATCTGAAGCAGGTACAGGTAACACACATTGTCCAAAGTCAACTCACCACACACAAGGAAGAGGGTGGGCACAAGAACATGGCTTCCCGGGAAGTTTGGTGAGTGAAAAGGCAAGTTTGGCTTACATAATGTGTCATCCTGTTTTGTGGCATTTTTTTTTTCTGAGACAGAGTCTCACTCCATTGCCCTAGATAGAGTGCTGTGGCTCTCATAGCTCACAGCAACCTCAAACTCGTGGGCTTGAGAATCCACTTGCCCCAGCCTCCCAAGTATCTGGGACTGTAGGTGCTTGCCACAATGCACAGCTCTTTTTTAGAGACAGAATCTTGCTCTTGCTCTGACTGTTCTTGAACTCCTGAGCTCAGAAATCCACCTGACTCAGCCTCCCAGAGTGCTAGGATTACAGGTATGAGCCACCGTGCCTGGCTGCAAACTCTGTTTCTGGTAAGAGGTTACTTTCCCAAATAATACAAGAATGTCCACAACTCAATACCAAGAAAATAAATAACCAGATGAAAAATGGTAATGATGGATTTTAAGATAGAAAGGATCTCAAAACATTTGCTTTTCAGAGAGCCTTTGGTAGAGGTATAGGGAATGCATTGGAATTGGATAAGACAAGGCGAGAACACTCGTTAGTTATTGTAGTCAGCCAGGGGACAGGTGACCAGCCTACACTAAGGCTATGGATGGAGGAAGTGCAGTTTGAAGATGGGATGGAAGGACGCTTATCCCAGTTCACATCCACATGACTCTCCAGTGGGTCGGTGGACACATGGGTGTAACTCTCAGAGAAGAGAGGTGGGGGGTATTCTCAACCTCAGGCTGTGTCTGGCCATCTGTCCCTTTTTATTAGGGCTAACGTGTTGTTTCTGCCATTAAAACTTCCACTCAGTCGTCCTGGACCCTGAATTTAGTCTTGGAGGATTTTAAAAGTCTGTTCTTTCTGGCTTGGCGCCTATAGCACAGTGGTTATGGCTCCAGCCACATACATGGAGGCTGGCGGGTTCGAACCTAGCCTGGGCCAGGTAAGCAACAATGACAACTGCAGCAGAAAAATAGCTGGGCGTTGTGGTGGGCGCCTGTAGTTCCAGCTTCTTGGGAGGCTGAGGCAAGAGAATCACTTAGGCCCAAGAGTTAGAGGTTGCTGTGCGCTGTGACACAAAGGCTCTCTACCCAGGGCGACATAGTGAGACTCTGTCTCAAAACAACAACAACAACAAAACCTGTTCTGCCTGGCCTCCTTCCACAGACCTTGCACTATTTCCTCTGTTGACTAATATTTGTGCCAACCCGATTTACTCATAAATGAAAGAATTTGCTGTGTATAGATAAGCCCCTAGATTTTTCTTGACCAATGTTACTTCCTACAATGTTGACTGGGTCTGGGTCCTGTGTTGAGCTGCCCTAACATTAACTACAGATGCTCAGTTGAAATGCCAGATAAACAATAATTGCCCAGGCATTATTTATAGTATTCATACACTAAGAAAGTACTTGTGTATTGACCTAAACTCTGGGTGCCCTGTCCTGGCAACTCTACCCAGATGCATCTCCTACCATGCTCTCTCTTGCCCATACTGCAAATTAAACATTCTAACATTTTCTTTCTTTTTCTTTTTTAATTTCTGAGTGCTCCTTTTATTTATAAACCCATTTGAAACCATGTGGGCACAAAGGCACAAACATCTAATCCATGAACATACACAAAACATATCTAAGCATATATACTTATATGCATATGTACACAAAATTCCAATTGATTTTACCTTAGCACTCTAGCTGTGAGATAAACACAACTCACCAGTTTGTAAAAGACACCTTTCCTCTGACAAAACTGGAACTTGTTCACAAGGCTAAACTTTAGTTTCCCTGCTAGGTAACTGATTATGCCAGGGGGTTAAGGTTTAGGGGAGTTTGAGTTTTTTTTTTTAAATCTCTTTTACCTTTTTTACCCCTTCCGTTTAAAATGAATCTTTGCCATGTTTACATTTTAGCTTGAACTGGTTGCAAGATCGCCTTTCAACTGCATGTAGTATAAAGAATGAGTTTATCTGAACATCAATAGAAAAAGTTAGCAAATTTACAGTAGACAGAAAATAAGAGAGCTTGAGAGATGTTTTAATTATTATTTTTTTTTTTGCAATTTTTGGCCGGGGCTGGATTTGAACCTGCCACCTCTGCATATGGGGCTAGTGCCCTACTCCTTTAAGCCACAGGTGCCCCCAACATTTTAACTTTATAGTGGCAGGTTGACCACTTGAGCACCCTACATTTTTTTTTTTAATTGTTGGGGATTCATTGAGGGTATAGAGAACCAGGTCAGACTGATACCATTTGTTAGGAAAAGTCCCTCATAATTGTGTCCTGCCTGCAAGAGGTGTGTCACACGCCATGACTCCCCACCCCCCTGCCTCCTTCCCTCTCTCTGCTCCCCCATGTTCCCCCACCATGAGGTCATCAGTTATCCTCATATCCATTCTAACATTTTCTTAAAAGTTCCTCTGGTCCTAGGGTCTAGGAAAGAGGGAAGTCCTTGAAAGAGACATGAATGCATGAGATGTGTCTTTCCTGCTTTATCTTTCTCCTTAGAACTTACCTCTGGCTGACTTACTGGTATCGTTTACTGACTTTTCTTGTTTATTATTGGTTCCCCATATTAGAGTGTTAGTACCTTGGAGACATGATTCCTTCCCTCTGCTTCCTCAGCATCTAAAACGATGCTTATACAGGGGAAATACCCAACATAGATTTACTACGGTGAGTAAATTAATTTCTAACCCATGCCTTGGAAAACTTCTAGTCTGTCTGATCTGGAAACAGTCACTTTTTATTTATGACATTGCAGAAATCACAAAAAGAAATTGTTCAAAGCAGAAGCAGTTTAAAACTAAGAATCGCGATTATCTACATCAGAACTTGATAAAAACCCAGATTCTCCGAGACTCATGATGGGGTTATATCCCAATAAATGTAGTATAAATTGAAAGTATCGTAAGTAGAAATGCTGAGCAGAGCTTAGCCTCACCTACCTTACACACTCTCAAACACTTACATTTGCCTACGGTTGGGCAAAATCAGCTGGCAAGTAGAGCAGTGGTTCTCAACCTTCCCAAGGCCGCGGCCCTTTAGTACAGTTCCTGTGGGTTGTGACCCAGCATATCGGTGTTTGCTCTTGCAACCACATTTCAATTTATTGACAGTTGTTTATAAACCAATGTATGGTTTTTCTGGGAAAACATTCTACGTGCATTGAAGCAGAATGTGGCGAATTTTGTCAATTTTTGTTTTAAATATTTGAGGCCCAGTTATTAAGCACATGCAAGCTTTGAAATTTTATGTCATGCTAGTGAACTGAACCTTTTATTATTGAGAAGGCCGTCCTTTGACTCTAGGAATGCTTCTTATCTTAAAGCATACTTTGTCTATTATCATGACTACTATAACGTTTTATTAGCATTTGCATGCCATATCTTTTTCCATATTTTAATTTTGAGCCTTTATTTAATAAATAACATATTTGGATTAAAAAAGTCTGATCCAACAATGTTGCCCATTAAACAGAACATTTAGTCTACATATTCTTATTATTATTTATTTCAGATTAACATGAAAGTACAAACCATTAGATTTCTGGGGGGGATGGGTGGGAGGTGGTAGGGCCCCCCCAGCCACTTCTCCTAGATTAACATTCTTTTCACCTGCCAGAAGTCAGGTAGCCCCTACTACTTTCCTTACTACAGCTTTTCCTCCTTAACCTTAATCCTTACCCCAGGTGTTAAGACTTACTTGTTAATGGTGCTTGGGTGGGCTGGCTGCAGCTGGTCGGCCCTCTGCTTCCCCATCCTAGCTATGGGCTCCTGTGTCTTGTGTGCTTGGCGTCTTTCCTCATTTCCCCATTTCCACTCAGGATTTTTCTCCTTCCTCCCACTGGTTCATGAGAAGTGGAGCTGGACCAGTCACCTGAGTACGGAAAAGTAAGTTCAAGCAGGTGAGGGAATCCTGATTCCCCACCATTCCCCCTCTGGTTCAAACAGGGACCAGGCTCCAGGCAAGTGAAACTAAGCGGGTGAGGAAATCAATCCCCCCCGTGAGAAGATAAAGGGAAACCGCGCAGTTAGCATTTTTCATCACAGTCAGGAGTCCTTTCTTTCTAATTTCCCACCATTGTCCACTCAGGTTCTCTCTCCCTCTCTGCGCTGGGTCTCAGGAGGTGACAGTGTTTGTGTTTCTTAGATAAGGTCCCTGTTGTAATTGCGCCTGTCACCCAGGAGATGTGCCACATACACTCACACTTTCTTCTCCACCTTCCTCCAGCTTGAACTGAATTGAGGTTTTCTTCGTGTGGATGTTCTACTGGTTTCATGTTAGTATTGAGCACACTGGATACTTGCTGTTCTATTCTTGTGATCGTTACTAAAGAGAATGTTCTCCAACTCCATCCAGGTTAACAGGTTACAAAGGATATAAACTCACTCTCTCTCTCTCTCTCTCTTTTTAGACTCAGTCTCACTCTGTCACCCTGGATAGAGTGCCCTGGTGTCATAGCTCACCACAACCTCCAAATCCTGGGCTGAAGTGATCCTCTTGCCTCAGCCTCCCAAGTAGCTGGGCCTACCGGGCGTATGCCAGCACACGTGGGTTGTTTTTCTATTTTTGGTAGAGCCAGAGTCTTGCTCTTGCTCAGGTTGGTCTTGAACTCGTGAGCTTAGGTGATCCACCCACCTTGGTCTCCCAGAGTGTAATTCTTAATTCTGGTAAAAAGAATGGAGATATAATTATTTCCATTTCGCTGGGTATTTAGCTTCAGTTACAGTGTGATGAATGGCTACAGGGCCTGGAGCTCCTCTATTCCCATGTTCTTTCTCTCTGAGAAGGAAAAGCTAGATAAGTAGTATCAAACTTCTGTGGAATAGCATTTCCATTTCTGGCACCTGTCTTTGGCCTCTTCTCTGGTAGTCTGGGGTTTAATCATTGTCTATACAACCAAGAAAATCCATCCAACATTCCATTTTGGTTTTGGAAGTGCAAAAATAGAAGGCAGAGGGAGAAGGCAGCTCTCCTCTCTCAGATGCTAGCGGATGCCAAACTCCCAGATAGGGACACTACCGTGAAGTCTCATTTCTGGTTCCTGATGGTTGGTTTCTCTTTGTTGACACTTTTGGCTTGCATTTATTATTCATGAAATAGTAAGTAAAATCAAACCCAATCAGGGCAGATGCCTGCTTTCCCAAAACACATTGGTCATTGGAATATCTGGTGGCTCTTATTTATCCTCCCGGCCTCTGCTTAGGTCAGCCCTTCATCATCTTCTTGGATTATTACAGTAAACTCTTAACAACAATTTGCCTTTCCTCTCATTCCTTCCAAGTGCCACCATCATGCTGGTGTTCTGAAATGCAGTTTGATCTTGCTGCTCCCCAGCACAAACCTCGGCACTGGCCCCTCACCAACTCCCCATTCAGTGCAGGCTTCCAAGCCTAGCACCTGAGATCCATACTCTGTCCCTACCTACCTTTCTAGTTTTCTTTCTCTGGAATATAACTTGACACCCTTTGTTAAACAAGATGAAATGGGCAGCGCCTATGGCTCAGTGAGTAGGACACCGGCCCCATATACCGAGGGTGGTGTGTTCAAACCTGGCCCCAGCCAGACTGCAACAAATAATAGCCAGGCATTGTGGCGGGCGCCTGTAGTCCCAGCCACTTGGGACTACAGGCTGAGGCAAGAGAATCACCCAAGCCCAAGAGCTGGAGGTTGCTGTGAGCTGTGATGCCACAGCACTCTACCGAGTGCAACAAAGTAACTGTCTCTTTAAAAAAAAAAAAAATGTAAACAAGGTTAACTGATAGGTTTGATTTCTGCAGCATGAAGAATTTTTTTAAATTCTTAACTCGTGGCATCATTGAGACAGAAAGTAGAATGGGGTAGAAAGCCCAGGCTGGGGAGAAGGGATGAGGAGTTACTGTTTACTAGGCGTAGATTTACATTCGGGAAGATGACAAAGTTCTGGAAATGGATAGTGGTAATGGTTGTACAACATGACTGTACTTAATGCCATTGAATCATACACTTAGAAATGGTTAATTTGGTAAATTTTATGTTATGTGTACTTTGCCACAATAAAAGACAAAACTAAACTCTCGGACCTTTCAGTGAGATTGAGAATATAAAAGGTGAGAGATTTTTAAAGATTAGGGCAGGAGGGGGATTTTGAATTTTTCTTTGGACAGAATTATGCTGTTGTTCCTGGCTGCAGGGTAGCAGGGATGGAGAAGGGCCACCAGCCTCTCACCTGAGATTAGAGTGTGCCATCTGGGAAGTTTGCCATGTGTTTTCCTCACTTGGGGAGTAGAATGGACTGGTTTCTGACATCTGCCTAGGAAATCTGGAGGGGAAAAATGGTCTGCAAGCTGCTTTGGTGGCTCAGTGAAGGTGAGTTGCCATGGTGTTACATTCTGCCTGAACTTGGCCTCTATATCAATTAACAAGGCAGCTGTTCCCTGTGGCCCAAAGATAGGCCAGATTCCCACAAGAGGGCTAGCATGGGCTTTGCCTTAAATGCTGTCTGATGGGGCTGCCTAGAGAAAGATGGTACCTCAGCCCAAAAGAAGATGGAAGCCGGCAGGTCAGTTCCTGCAAACAGTGGAGGAAATAAGGTATCCCAGGCAACAGCAAGTTCACCCAGATAAAGGGAACTGCGGCAGAGAGATAGATCACCTCAATGTTAAAGGTCTCTGAAGACCCTGTGGGCAAATCCTGTGAGAAAAGCATCTGCAAGCCTAAGGCACAGTGAACAGAGACCTCTCCCAAATCCTCACTGCTCCTAGCCCTTCTGGAATCTGAAAGGTCGGGAGAGAAGACAGCTGGAAAGGGAGAAAGAGCTGACACTCCCCTTTCCCACCCCACTCCAGGGGCCTGGCAGCTTAGAGACTCTTCCAGGAGAGGAAAGACTCCTCTTCAAAGGAAGGCGGGACTGTGCAATAACACCTGAGCTTAGGCATTCTGGTTTCTGAATGCTCATTATGAATTGGGACTGTTGTGGTGTTTAAAGGGGCTATAAGGTTTTGTATTTTCTAAAAAATACCAGGTTATGGGCTTACCTGACTTTTCACCCAGGAATAGGGGAAGAACCTTCCCCTGGACAGATTTAAAGAGACAATGGAAGACAAAAATAGAGTGGCTTTTGTTCCACTCGGTGAGTCCTGCTTATTCAAGGTACGAGTTCCATCTCTCAGTGCTACTGCTCCTCAAGCCAAAGCAGGTAACAGGGTAATCCCTGAACACCCCAGGAAAAGCACAGTTCCACCTTGGTGCCTTGGTTCCTGGTCTGCCTTGACTTCTTTTCCCACACTGTATTTTAATTTTGCTTCCTGTAGGATATTTATACTTGTCTTGTCATTCTTTAGATTTAAACTTTTTGAGGGCAAGAACTGTGTCTTATTTATCTCTGTAGCTTGAATATCATCTCTCATATTAGTACATAATAGACATTTAAAGAAGATTTAGAGTGACCAAAACATGACTGGTGAAATAAAAGCACAGTTTGATAGCTAAGAAAAGACAATGTTGACACTTTCTTATTGCTATTTCCTTCTTTTGCCAAGCACAGTTTGAGAGGGCTCGGCCCCATCAGAAACCCTCCCCTCCAGTGCTGGTAGGAATATTCAGCGTTTTTACACACTTTAAAGAATGTCCTTCCACACTTCTCTGTCACAAACTGACCATTGTCATCTTTTATAGGTATATATCATTGTTTATAACTTTCAAACAACTTAAGTAAAGGATCATGTATCCGTATTTATCATAGAAAGTTTAAAAAATACAAATCAGTATTGCAATAGACAATCATTCATACCTCCTTTCCCCAAGTATAACCTACCATTAACACTTTGTCCCTCATCCTTTTCCTTGTGCCAGTTTCTTTCTTGGTATAGGCCACTTGGAATAAAATGAATATTTACTACTTATTTTGGGAAGAGATTCTAAAAGGATTTATGTTGTGTTTGGCTGTGAGGAGTGAAATCCTAGACGTGTAGACATGTTCCTGGATAAGGGGACTCATGGCTTAAAGTGAGCAGAAATGATTAATCCAACCATTTCTGTGTTCGAATGCCCCAGGCAAAAAGAAGAGAGCTGGCCTGAGGACCCTGGTCGAGCTTGCAGCAGAAACCTGTGTTGCCAGATCATATCAATTCCTAATGCTCAGGCCAGCGTGTTCAGGCATCTGGCTGAGATGGTTGGTAAAATGGTGAGCCTAGCTAGGCTAGAACACGAGAGGAATTTTTTCTTTCTTCTTTGCATTGGCTGCTGATTAATCCTTTTTGGGTGCAGAAACTAGAGTGTGGCAGAAACTTTAGAGTGTGGTTTTCAACCACAGTGATTGGATGCCCCCCAGAGCAAAGTTGGCAGTATCTGGGGGCTCTTAAAACTAGAGAAAGGAGCTGGGTGCTGTGATGCACACCTGTAGTACTAGCTACTTGGCAGGGTAGGGCGGGAGTGTCACTTGAGCCAGGAGGCTGTAGTGGGCTGTGGTCACTACTGTGAATAGCTGTGCTTCACTCCAGCCTGGGCAACAAATGAAGTCTTATCTCTAAGAAAGCAAACAAACAAACAGGAAAAAACCCTGGAAGATTCTATCTAGTGGATAGAGACCAGGGAGGTTGCTAAATATCCTACAGTGCCCAACAATCACCTACAGCAAAGATTATCCAGCCCCAATTATCAATAGTGCCAAGGCTGAGAAATCTTGCTTTAAAAAAAAAAAAAAAAAAAAGGTAATTTTATCACATGGGAGAGAAAAGACTATAAAAATATATTTATTGTGTTACTTCTCACTGGTCCATTGAAATGTCAGTTTGAGAATTCTCCGTGAGTCCAGAACTGATCAGGTAGATCAAAATGCCAAAGGCTTTTGTCAGTGATCAGTGTTTCTGCACATTTTGGAAAGGTCAAGTGTTATTATAAGAACGGACAGAAAGCACTTCATGTAAATTATACTTGAAATTATCCCAAGTAGCTTTTAAAGACTAATTTCATTAAATTCCATGGTCAATGCTGGGGAAGTAGCTGGGGGAAGGGGAGCTAAATAAGGAAGCTTCTTTCTAGTTTTGCTCTTTACATTCTTGAGAGTTTTTGTTGTTTTGTTTTGATTTTAAAACTAAATGAATCCCTTTGTATTTGTGCTAGTGTTCCTTTGTGTTCGTTCCTAGGCCTTGGAATGACTTACCACTGCAGGGTTCAGAGGCCTCTTTATGTACCTGTGACACTGACCCTACTGTTTATGTTCCAGATATTAAATGCTTTGGGGGAACTGGAAGAGGGAAGCATGTGTTGTGACTGCTTGTGAGGGTGGGTGATCTGGCTGGATGACAGGATGGCTGTGAGGTCACCAGATCCCTATGGGGCGGGGGAGTTCAATATTCAAGAAAAAGTCAGGTGCACTAGAAGCAAAGGCAAAGAGGTGAGCAAGGCACCTCAGACAGTTTTCTGGCCTTCTTTCCTTCTTTCTTTTTTTAAAATCATGACTGACTGAATCAATGAACATGTTTTCTATGAGCTGGTTTTCAGACACGCAGAGAAAAAAACAGCTTGGCAGGAATAGGGGAAGGGGGAGAGCACTAATTAAATATCACATTTGCCTGCAGTTTAGTTGCTGACAAAAAACAAGTGGTTTTCCCTGAGAAGCATGTGTCATATGTCAGGAAGAAAAGAGGAACAATTAGCACTCTTCTTACATGAAATCTTATTGATAACACCATGTTAATTTTAATGACTTAATTTAAAATGTCTTTTTTTTTTTTTTCTGGACTGTGGTCAATAAACTATACATATATTTGAATTTCACCCATGTCATACATTCCAAGGAAAGATGGTTTCTTTCTGACCTCCTAGCTTTGAGTTCTTTCCCTTCATAACTTTGGACTGTCTCACAGATCAGCCCCTCCTTTATATTGTTTCTTATTGTTCTATCTATCTGTCTAGCTGTCTATATTGGTCGCCTAAGTCTGCTACAACAAAGTACCATAAACTTTGTAACTTAAAAGTATCAGGAATTCTTTCATGGTTCTGGGGGCTGGAAGTCCAAAATCCCTCCAGAGCCTGTAGGGAAATCCTTCCTTATCACTTTGTGGCTCCTGGCACTCTTGGTCTGTGGCTCTGTCACTCCAGTCTCTTTGTCTTCAAGTAGCCTTTTCTATAGTTTTGAGGTCTTATCCTCATCTGTCTCTTATTAGGACACTTATCATCAGATAATCCAGGATGATTTCATCTTGAGATCATTAACTTGTCACTTCTGCAGACATATTTCCAAATATGGTCACATTCACAGGTTCTTAGAGTTAGAACCTACCAGTATCTTTTGACACTGTTCTATCATCTGTTCAACTATCTATGAAAATCTTTTCCGTTTTTTGTTTTCCAAAGTACTGAGTACATAGTAGTTGCTAATGCATGCTTAGTCATTTGAAAGTGTGGCCTTATTTTAAAGTAACACACATTAGGCTTGGCACCTGCAGCTCAGTGGCTGGGGCACCAGACACGTACACCAAAGCTGGTGGGTTCGAGTTCAGCCCGGGCCTGCCAAACAACTGTGACAGCTATAATCAAAAAACAGCCGGGTGTTGTGGCGGGTGCCTGTAGTCCCAGCTACTTGGGAGGCTGAGGCAAAAGAATCGCTTAAGCCCAAGAGTTTGAGGTTGCTGTGAGCTATGACACCGTAGCACTCTACCGAGGGGACATAGTGAGACTCTGTCTCAAAAATAAATAAATAAAATAAAGTAACACACATTAATGACTGAGTTAATTGTCCCACCTTGTTTCAGAGGCATTCCTTCATTAGCTCTGAGCAACAAAATGTAGATACTCCAGCCTTGTAGAGCTAATAGCTACACATAAAGGAGGGTCAGTAAATTGTATGGTTATTATAACCTATAAGATTGCTGTTTTTCTAGGTGTTAATCCTTGGGCTGCAATTAACTTCCTAGGTGGTCTTGAGGATTACTAGCTTCCAGCATGGTGTAAATGTTTCTGGTTAAATTGACCCTATTTACCCTTTATTACTTTAATGAGAAGAGAAGGAAAAAAATTGATCAGAGCTATAAAAACAGAGGGAGAAAATTATAATATTAATAATGCTTGTGTTTATTTGATTCACTGAATTGAATAAGATATAAAACAAGGATAGACATTTACCATGTTCTCTGTTAGTTCTGGAAGTAGCATGGTAGAGAGGAAAAAGCCCATGCTAGTGGTCAGGAGACACGCGCTCTGGATCTAGCAACTGAGGCCTGGCTCTGCTGCCATCTGTGCGACCTTGGACCACAGGCTGAATTTCTCGGGGCTGAAAAGGGAAGTTTTCTACCTTTTTAGGCAATCAGACAGGATGAGCCAATAGTTTTCACACTTAGTACCAGTGTGCTGTTCCTACCCTCTTCTCTTCCCTGACATGATCCTTGTGGTTTTTTTCTGATTAGAAACTGAGTTTGGTTTGGAATTAAGGACAATGGCATTTTTGTTTCTCTTCATTCACCTGCTTGCAGCGGAAAGCTACAAGGAAACACAGCCGGTGAAGTTTAAAGAGGAACCCATGGAGGTTGACATCCAGGACTCTCATGTCTCGATATCACCTGGCCGGAATGTTGGCTACAGCACTTTAATCGGGCGAGAGAAAACTGAGCCCTTACAGAAGATGCCAGAGGGCAGAGTCCCCCCAGAGAGAAGCCTCTTCAGTCAGGACATCTCTGTGAAGATGGCTTCTGAGCTCCTCTTTCAACTGTCAGGTACATTTATGTGCAGAAAAATATCAATAATTGGAAATTGATGGAAGAAAGCCCTTCTTACAGAGTATTAAAAAAAAAAAACCTAATCTGAATTACAGGATTTTTTAGACAGAAATCAATTTTGTTGCTTTCACACACGCACATACTGCCATCCAAACCAACAGTTAATAAAGTGTTGCCAAGTAGGAGTCCTACCAAACTTTCTTTAATAAACAGTTAAGAAACATTTTAAATTAGTACTCTATTCAATTCTCTGCAAGTGATTCCTGTTGACTGGGCTAAACACCTTACTTCTAATTTTGTTTAGGCAGGTGATCTGATTTACAGCCTTTTTTTTTTTTTTATGATGTGCAAAAGACAAACTTTAATTTACTCCAACAGTGACTGAATTACCATGAATTCCAAATTAGTATGGTCTGAATTAATGAGATTTTATTGTCTCTTGCCAAAACAAAGGAAAAGCAAAAGTTGAAAGTATGAGGACTGTTTCTAGCTATACTGTTAGGTAGAACTTGGTCATCATGTCTGAGCGATAGTCCATTTGTCCCCAACAAATTTATACACTGTTATGGTTTGGACATGTTTGAGATTGATGATGTAGACACATATAAGATTTAGGTTTCCATAGAGATACGTATTTTTACCTTGTCCAAAGTCAAGCATGGGTGTACATATTGAAGTTTGTGCATCAATAACATTTATTACAAATGTTTGATACACTTTGTTTTCTTATGGATAACAAATTCAAAACACTCATTAAATTCCTCATTATATGTAAGTGTTTACTTGTTTTCTCTCTTAAGAAAAATACCAGGAAAGGGAAAAGAAGCTAAAATCTGTGTGCCACCACAATAGTTCACCTTCTTATTGGCCTGGTGACACAGCCCATAGCAGAGGGATTATCAAATGGTGCTGAAGGTAGTGGCCTCCACATCCTCAAACAGGAACTGTATTTGTGCACATCTCTGCAGTGGTAGAAATTGTTAATTCAGTAAACTTAACAGTGGCACATAGATCTTTGCCAGCTCCAAAACATGAAATGCTTTTTTTTAAAGGCTGAATTGTATCTTAAAACATGATTTCAATAATAATTGAGAAGATCAAATTTGTAAAAGTGAGACCTGTGTGATTCTTTTCAGAAAGTTTCTGTCTCTAACCAAGCATTATTACAGTCTCTGTCAACTAAAAACTTTGTGTCTGAGAGTTCTCACGCCAGTGCTATCACTGCCCATGTGACCTCAGACAAGTCATTTAGCCCCAATTTCCTTTTCTCTTGAAGAATACTGGCTGTGAATCCAAACTCAACCTCATTGTCATTGTTGAGTGGACTGAAAGGAATGGTCCATGCAAACATGCATGCAGTGCCTTATGACTAGTAGTAAAAGTGTGGGACAGATGTTCTAAATCTTTGCTTAATTTTTTTTCAAAAATCCACAGGATTAGGAGGCTTTTCCTTGCCCTGCTGTTGAAATCTGAAACCTTTGTAGGGTTGGTCAGGTTTTTTCCCCAGCTTCTTAAAAGAAGCCATTGAGAGCTGTGGCTATCAGGGTAGGGTCTTCACATTTGAAATGGAATGTGAAAGCTGCAGTTCAGCTTGTGTGCTCTTGAAAGCTAATTAATTTCTGACAGCTGGTAGATACAGACCTCAAGTCACAGTAAGGGAGGGTTTACCTCTTCTTGCCCAGTGATACTTTTTGTCGCTTGTGACATTTATCAGAATAACCACTCGATGACTGCAGCACCAAGACGTCTTAGGCTGTTTTTATATCCCATTTCACAAAAAGACCTAACAATACAGAATGCTTAAAGGTTGTCATCAAAGTCAGAGGCAGAACAGTTGCAACAACTGCAGTTTTCATGCTGAATCAGAGGAAAGCAGAAATTTTCAGCTGGGAGAAGATATAGTGGAAATTACGATCTCAGTGCATGTATACACACGTGTGTGAGCATGTGTACTTACTGAGGCCTGATTAAAATCTGACAACACACTTGAAATTTGTTATTGTTTCTCTTTGATTGGTTTTCAGTAAATTATTTATATGGTTACTGTCTGCAGGCTTTTGACGATTATCTTTTCCAGCGAGACAGGGAGGATTTTGGATGTTAAAAAAAGAAACCAAATCAGAAAAGAAAAAGAAGAAATGTTGAGGGTGTTTCTACTTAAGGCTGAAAGATGAAAGTTAAGTGAGAACTGTCTAAAAGGTGTCTGTTTCACTCTTTCTCCTTACAGAAAAAGTGAGCAAAGAGCACAATCATACAAAGGAAAACACCATCCGGACAACCACCAGGTGAGCCACTTCGTGCAAGGGGGTTATTCCCCTCAGGAGAGTCCTGTGCGGGCCATGAGGCTTGTGTGCATGTTGAGCATTGTTCCCAAACCTTTCTCCCAGTGTGTGCAAAGGTCACACACACCCTTTTACCACAGTTTTCATCCAGAATGTCTCTGATGGTAGAAACAACATAGAACTCAAGGATGAGGAGGAAGACCGCTCATGCAGTATTGATTAGACATCTTGTGGGAGTCACATTGCCAGGGAACTTGCCTTAAATTGTTTTTTATTCCTGACAATTGTTTTGTAAAATAGATGTTGTTATTATCATCTTTACAGAAGTTTCTTGACCTGAGAGCTTAAATGGGTGGCATGGCTGTGACTGGGGCCTCGGTCTGTTTCTCATGAAAATCTCACCCTGTCTTATTGCAGCTGTGCTCCTAACTGGCTCTGCAGCTATGGGCTCATAATTTGTCACTAAGGATATCCAAAGTCTTTAAACCACACAGCACCAATTAGAGCGTACAGATTTTTTAGGCAGAAGAAAGATAATGCTTTTAAAAAATTGCAAGAAAGTCAATATCGTTCACAACTGTGGGCAAGGAAGTTTTCTTCTTGCCAAAGGCAGTTTGAGGAGGTCAGCCAGCGTGGGTTGCCTCTCAGTCTGGCACTGCGGTTGCTGCTCTTAGTGAGTCTCAAAGGCCACTGAAATCTAAAATGTTAGACAAGAGCCAACAAGTGAAACCCCACCCCCCCTGCAGAAAATAGGCTCAGAGAAAATGTGACCTTCACCTTTGAAAGACTGTCCTCTATCCTCAAACCTCCCTCCAGTTTTTGAGTTAGCCCTTGGTATGAGATTTATCGTATGAACGAGGAAAAATGAGTTTACACAAGGGGTCCTCAAACTTTTTAAACAAGGGGCCAGTTCACTGTCCCTCAGACCAGTTGAGGGCTGGACTATAGTTTAAAAACAAATATATGAACAAATTCCTATGCACACTGCACATATCTTATTTTGAAGTAAAAAAACTAAGAGGGGGTGGCACCTGTGGCTCAAAGGAGTAGGGCACTGGCCCCATATACCGGAGGTGGTGGGCTCCAACCCAGCCCTGGTCAAAAACTGCAAAAAAAAAAAAAAAAAAAGAGAGGAACAAATACAAATATTGAAAAACAAAAACAGGCGCCCCATATCTGCAAAAAAAAAAGACCTTCTAACTTCAGAAAAAAAAAAGGCCCCCCTTAGCCACAAAAAAAAGGCCCTACTAACTGCAAAAAAAAAGACCTCCTAACTTAAAAAAAAAAAATTCGCGTGGCGCCTGTGGCTCAAAGGAGTAGAGGCCCAGCCCCATATACCGGAAGTGGAGGGTTCAAACCCAGCTCCTGCCGAAAACTGCAAAAAAAAAAAAATCCTAATTTGTTCTTACCTCAGTCCTCAAGCAGCAGCAGACTCTGCACAGGCAAGCTCGTGACTCCTCCAATCAAGAGTCTCAGTCTCACCTGAGACTGAGAGGGGTAGAGAGACAGAGAGGAGGAGGGCAGTCCGAGAGTGTGGCACACATTCCACACATGCACACTGTGGCCAGGGGCAAGTCGGCCGCTAAGCAGGATGGCAGAAACACCCAGCTGGGAGAAAAAGAGAGAAGGAGGGGCAGGGAGAGACAGAGAGAAGGAGGGGAGTCCTTGAGTGCGGCACACATTCCACACATGTGCACTGTGGCCTGGGATGAGTCGCCTGCTAAGCAGGAGGGCACCTGGGACAAAAACACCCAGAGGGCCAGATAAATGTCCTCGGCAGGCCATAGTTTGAGGACCCCTGGTTTACAGGATGAACAATGAGCAACAGGTAGACTCACCATGAGCTACCTAGTCGTTAAGCCAAGGAATTTTATTTTCTTGAGCAAACGAACAGAGGTAGGGATTCTTCCTGATAGCAGTAGTTGATAGGTTTTCTATTTCAAATTCTTGCAACAAAAAGGTAAATGATATTTTTCTTTTTGAAGTGATATGAATTGACCTCAGAGCATCATCAGGCAGGTGTACAGTACTCATTTGAACTTGAACTGAGATTTTTTTAAATTCCATTAATTGGAATTTATGAATATCAAATAGTAATTAAAATAGAACCAGCTTGGCTCACACTGGTTTTATAAGATACTAGGGAAAGGAACCTCCTTCTAATAGAACAGAAGAGTGGAATGCATTAGCCTGTCTCTGTATATAAATACACAGAAAATGAATGGGTCTGCGGGGATAGAAAGTCTGTTTTGGGTATTAAGTTGGATGCCCATATCAGAGATGTGAGCTACTATAAACTGTTCCCTACCTTCTCGTGCATCCAGTCTTAAGGCTAATATCTGTTTGTGTCTATGAGGCAAAACACTGATGAAATTGGTTGACCAGATTGGTAGACATTTGAAGGTACCAGAATAAAAATAACATATGTTAATTTTAATTTGCTTCCATCGGATTCACTCTCTCTCTTTTTTTTTATTAAATCATAGCTGTGTAAATTAATGCAATTATGGACTACAATGTGCTGGTTTTATATACAGTTTGAAATATTTTCATCAAACCAGTTAACATAGCCTTCACAGCATTTTCTTAGTTATTGTGTTAAGACGTTTATATCCTACACCTAGTAAATTAAACATATACCCTTATAAAGTGCACCGTAGGTGTGGTCCCATCAATTACTCTTCATCCACCCATCCTCCACCTGCCCCTCCCTCACTCTCCCTTTTCCCCTTCTTCTTGAGCTATAATTAGTTTATAGATTTTATAAGAAAGCTATAAATTGGTCTCCTAGTAAGGTTGAGTACACTGGATACTTTTTAAAAAGTATTTCATCTGCTATATGCCACAGGTATATGAATAAAAATGAGAACCTAATTTTAACAAACACCTTGTATCGGCATCACTAAAATCTATTTGGTTCTCTTGCTAGACACAGGAGTTTCAAACTTCATCCTGCCTTCTTTATACCCTTATCAAAGTTCATCTTTATGTTGGTTTTACTTCCCAAATAGCTTTCCATTTCATGTCTTCATTGTGCCTAGATTTTTGCAACAGCCCCCTAAGGGTTCTCATCTGCTCTCCTGTAGTTCCTGCAACCAAACCCACATAACTGCTAAGGAATCATGCAGAAAACGTGAATATGATTATTTATTCCCACTATTGAAGGTCACTGCTTAACTCTAAATTACCTTCAGGGTAAGGTTATGGTGGCTTACAAAGCTCCCCATGACTGGCTCACTATCCACCTACCAGCATTTCCCAGCACATGCTCTTTTATACTTTAGGCCCCAGCAACATTAAGATCTACTTGTTTGTTGCTAAATATAGCATGTGGTTTTAGGTTTTTGTAGCTTTGCTTTTAATCTTCTCTCTGCTTACTACCCTACTACATACAAACAAACTGCATATGATTTTTCCTCCTATCCTTTGAAATTAAAATGAGCATGTTTCCCTCCCCCTTAGGAAATGATTAGAAAATTAGTTCTTACTGACATGGTCAGCTGGTTTCACAACATTTCCTTTATTCTTTAAACATGAAACTATTCATTCATTTTCCCTGTGTTCCAGAATATGTACTTGTCCCCCCATAGTAAAAATTCTGAGAGAAAAGAATATATTTTATCCCCTTATTTCTCACTAGTTCCTAACATGTTGCCAGTACTCAATAACACCTTATGCAATGAACTAGCAAGGATTACCCCGGATCATTCACATCAAAAGGTTATAATGAGAAGACTGTAGCCTATCTTTCTATAGTACTGTCAGGGATGAAACTAATACAGTAGAACCTCCATAGATGGCCACCTCCCTATGGTGACCCAACTTTCATACACTGGACATACGCCGCATGTATATATCAGTTCAGAAGGCCTAGTCCCTTGTGTTGACCACCTTGGTATGTTGAAAAGTTTGTTACAGTCCTTGAGTGGTCAACTTACAGAGGTTCTACTGTAATTGTTTATTTAATCTAAAGACTGGTTTCTAATTTAGCCAAGTTATTAAGTACTAAGGTAGACAATTGTCTTGGATTCTCTGGCATGTTAGCTCACATAACCAATGACCTTGACACAGAAAAATGGAGAGACGAGACGAAAGGCATATGTGGGCAGAAGTCAGTTTGTACTTGTTTACTATCTTTACACTTATAACATCAGTCACTTACAGCTTGCAAAGGTGAATCCAGGTCCAAGTAAATGTTAGTATTAGATATGTGAGTTTTGCAAGGAAAACATTTTCCCTTGGGTTGCTCCTTTTAAATACCACAACCAAAAGTATCCACAGGGAAATCAAAGAAATGTGTTTGCTTTTACTTGGCCTTGTTATATGTGCCATCCATTCCAGCACTGCAACATTGTACTGCCTTTGTTTGGCGAATATGGATTTCCTAAAGGGCTCTAAGATAACTTTTGAAATGCCAGAGAAATAAATCATCATCTTACACAATTAATCAGTTAAAAACCTACATTTTACAAAATACATGCCAAGGGACTTAAACATATAGCTACAGTTGCATATATATTTCCTCTTCTTATACAATTTATTATAATAGGAACTAGAAATAAATGTTTCTATAAAACAAGTAGGTAATGCATTAAGACCTTGTTCTCAGCGACATGGAAGTATTTTGAGAGAAAACAAAAATATGTCTTTTCAAATAAAAAATATGTTTAGGCTATAATTCTAAAAGCTACATGTAATCATGAAATGGCAGGTTTTGGTAGTTTGATAATTTCCTTCGTCATTCTCCACCGAGGAATAAGACCGTGCTTGAGTTTTACCAAATAAAAAATGAAGTGAAAATATTGGTAGACTGTAACATTAGTGTTTTAAAAGAAACATCTTGTGAGTTCTGTGACTGTTTCAAAAGTTGTTCATTCCTACTCATGTCATTCTTACTGGTGTGTTGCTGTCAGCAAGCTTTATCTTTGACCAATTAACAAACATCTTCTAAATATCAATTATAACAAAGCCAAAATACTAGGGTATAAGTACTCTTAGGAGAACACAAAAGTTCAGAGAATCTTCTGAGTCTATGATTACGAAAGCCCCCAGGGCAAATATTCAGTAAAATCACAGCAACTACTTGGAACACCTGTTTTGCAGCCACATCATAACCGAGAAGTGCAGGGAATGAATAATGCACGGTGATTTTCCCGCTCACCAAAAATGTGTCCTGAATATAAGCTCCCATGGCCTATCGCATGGCCACATTTCCAATTAATATATTTCAAAAAAGAGGTGATACAGTGATGGGTGAAAACGAAATATTATAAAGTAAGTGTAATATTTTAAAATCTATCCTTGCCATTGACCGGTGGCTGGGAATCATACGCCGGGTGCAAAGCTGATCAGGTTAGAAGCAGATCATTTCTATTGCCCTTATTCTTTGAAAAGGGGCCATCCA
The DNA here is from genome assembly GCA_963573935.1 of Arctocebus calabarensis. Taxonomy (NCBI): domain Eukaryota; kingdom Metazoa; phylum Chordata; class Mammalia; order Primates; family Lorisidae; genus Arctocebus; species Arctocebus calabarensis. The sequence continues at coordinate 21,816 of CAUYON010093088.1, forward strand.
GATTAAGGAGTGAAGGCCACCTTTCTGGCCAATAGCCACCCCTGCTCTCATGCCGATAGATGGCACTCAGTCAGGCTTTCACACAGCAGCTGATGCCCAAATTATTCAAGTGTAATTAAAAGACATGTTCAGAAAACAAAGAAAAATCCCCGCAGAGCGGTTTCCAGGAGGAAAGCTATCAGGCATCCACATGGAAGGCCAAATACAAAGGATATACGGGGCCAAAAATGACTTGGGAAAGAAAAGGGATCTGGCTAAAGATGGAAACACGAAGGGGGAAGCTGGAAATTCACAGGCTCCAAAAGCAATGGCTGCTCAGAGCTGATTAGCTCACCTGAAGGTGATAGGAAAGAAAAACAAGAAAAAAATCCCTGCCTTGGACCAGGAACAAGAGAAATGCCCTAAGCTCATTAGTGTCAGGGAGCCAAAAAGCTTTGTTCCCACAAGAATCAGCAGAGAGAATTACAGAGTAATGACCATCTTTGGTAAACAGACTTAATGCCCGGACCCAGCTCTGGAGCCCGGGTCCATTATTTCTCCCGTGGTCACAGGGAGCATTTGTATGGAAGTCTCTGACGTCAGCTAACAAGCTTGGCTGGATTATCCCCAGGGGCATGAGGAATTTACTGAAGCAGTGAAAAACTATAAACTTTGACAGAAAAATCCATTGGAAACTATTACGAAAACAACCCTTCCTTCATCAAGGCAAGTTTCCTTGGTTTGGGGTAGGAAATAAACATGCCCAACGTGTACTCCAGGAGAATTGTTTTATCTGCGTCTCCTTGTTGGGCAGGTATGTAAGAAAATACAGAAGGATGTAACTTCTGGTTGACACTTTTTTTTTTCCTGGATCATCTCAACTTTACAGAAGACAGGATCTCTTAATGATAGATGCATGCTATAGGTAGGGAGGCAAATTTCCCTCATGTAAGTAGAAACATTTTCTAAAATTACTATCAGACTATCTGATTTCTGCCTTGTTGAAGAGTAATAGGGCAGTATTTGGATAACCGGTTGCACGGAGCAGAAGCTAACACAGAGCCTGGACTGTTGTGTGAAGAAAGCAGTATAGTGATATTTTAGTTTTCACAACCGCTGATTTTAAATAGCTACAGAGTGCTAAGTAACTATGTACATAAAATCGTTATTTTTCATCTAATACTGTTTTAGTCCAAAAAGCTCGATAAATTAGCACCACATTTGGAGGATGTGCTTGGGGTGGTCTGGCTTAAAATATAAGCTATGTGGCATTCACGATGTTCACTTTGGGGAAAGTATTTTGGAGGACCTCAAACATGCACTTATCTCCAGAGCAGCTGAAAATAAGGCCCACTGGGAACCTTCTGTGACTGTCAACAGGAGGTGGGGGCCTCATACATAGTAAAATAATGTGTACAGTTAAAAAAAAAAACAGTGTAAACTCCCTACTGGAAATCACAAGCACAGACATTTTAAATCATGGGCTGTGATATATGGTCCAGCTCTTTCTCTTGTGGACAATTGTAGCCTGAGGGTCTGCAAGAATATTTGTGTTTTCAACAAAACAACACTTCCGTCTTTCATCTGAATAAATACTAGGGACCCTAGGCATTTTAGAGTCACTGTAGATATTTTGTTCAAAGCTATTTTATATGGAATGAAACCACATTTCTTTTCCAGTACAACTAGCCGGCCCCTGGCTTTGCCCTGACCTATACATCCAGATATTTTCATGGGAGGCTGTGAAGTAATAATAAATCTATAACCAAATGTTACTTTGGCCTGCACATTAATTTTTCTAAACTCTATTTTCATGTATGTAATAGAGATAATAATAGAACCTATGTTAAGAATTATAGGTAAGTATTAAATAAGATAACATGTGTCCCATGCTTAGCACAGCATCTGGCAAAGAATAATCATTAAAAAAAATCATACAATAAAGTAAATAAACAAAATCGACTCAATAAATCACGAATGACTCTCTATTCAGTGAATTATTTTAGAGATTGACAGTAACTGACATCAGGTAAAAGGTTCCTGTGACAAGGAAAACGTGTTGAATATAAAGTCTTATCACTTAATGGAGAAATAAGATTTGAGCAGTTGTTGTTTTTGTTTGTTTGGGTTTTTATTGTTGTTGTTTGTTTGTTTTTTGAAGAGAGAGTCTCACTATATTGCCCCAGTCTAGAGTGAGGTAGTCTCAGCCCAGCTCACAACAACTTTAAACTCCTAGGTTCATACAATCCTCCTGCCTTAGCCTCTTGTGTATATGGGACTACAGGCACCTGCCACAATGCTTGGCCAGTTTTTCTATTTTTAGTAGACACAAGTTTTCACTCTTGTCCAGTATGGGTCTTGAGCTCCTGAGCTCAAGGAATCCTCTGACCTTGGCCTCACAGAGGGCTGGGATTACAGGCCTGAGCCACCACACCCCACTTCGCAGCTGCTATAAAGACACCAATTTAATGAACAGAGCCCTTTCATCCACACCTCTCCTTTATCTCCCTGAATTTTTCCTGGTGGTAAAGAACACACAGTGTCAGGTGAACTTTCTTGCTTTTCCTGTTGTTTGCCCCATTTTCTTTCTCAAGTCTCTTATATTATCTTAACAATACTCAGTCCCATTGACATGTAAACTTTAGGTAATTTATTTCTTCAAATCTTGAAACCAATTCTGAACTATTAAAAGTATGAAATAAGAGAACCAAACAAAACAGCATGGAAAGCCTCTTTATTTATGTAATGGGGTAGAGTTTGGTCACTGAGGGAATTAAGAGGAAACAGAGGCAGGATGCAGGAGGCAGGAGCTCCCAAGTCCTAAGGAGGCCTTTATCTCAGAGTCAAGCAAAAAGTGCCATTTCCAGACTAGTGGCCTTCCAGATATTATGCAACATTATATAATATTTCTCCCAACCAAGTAGATTTTTATGAAGAAAGCCAAGATACCCTGATGGCCACACATTTTCAGAAAATGCAGTAATTTATGTGTAAAACATAGATAATGTTTCTGCTTTGGTGAAGAAAAGTTATTATTATTCATGGCTTTCTGGAGCCACAGTGTTTGATTTAAAGGAAGCTTGGCTTATTGCCATGCAAACCATTATCTTCATTGGCCTCGGACCTTAAATCATCACCGTTTAAGATAACTTTCAAGAAATTAGAGTGAAATGTGAATATTATTGCTCTACAGAAATTATTTGAGTTATTGGGGGAATTCTTGAATACTTGAGTGAACTTCATGTGCATTTGTCTTTTTTTTCTTTTCAGAAAAAGGGCAAGACAGCAGACATAGTCCATCTCCTCGGTGCTTTGAGAAGACTCTTCATATACTGACTGGCTTTTGCATGCATTTGGCCTTATAAATAAAGCAAAAATTTCCATTTACAACTGGGAAATCATTGTAATAACTAGAGCAGTGAAGGGGGCCAGGAGCAAAATATAAAACAAAACTATGATCTTGCTCAAACAAGTTAAGTTTCCACTCTGGAAGGGAAGATTATGCTCCTATAAAATTTCAAATATTTAAAGGACAATATCCTAGCCACTTCTATTGGCTAAAGTTGAGAAACATTTTTCTCTTTTATTTTCTTTACTCAGCAATCAAAAATCAGCTGAATCTAACAATAACTTGCAGAGGTTAGTTCTAGTAAGTAACTATAAAATTTAGATAGATTTATAGAGTTAATAAATTTATAACCCCTCTCATGCTGATTTAACAACACCTGAAGGGTTTTAAAGAATTCTCTTTTCCCTTGATCACAGCCTCTTTCCATTTGCAATGTGAGCCGTGAGAATCCTCATACACTTTGCTGACCATCAACTCTATGAGTCAGAGCTTTCCGTATTTATTGATATCAGAACAAAAAGTCAGAATCAGCTAGCTGTCAAAGTTGGCATCTCATTGAAGGTACTTCTGACTAGAATAGAATGGTTTACCTCCTGTTTATTTTATACAGTTTTTGGTGTATTCACCCTTGTGGAAGAAGAAGGCATTTATTTTTGCATGAAAAATGAGAAGTATAACATTTGTGAAGATTTTTATGGTCAATACATGTGAAGGAAATACATTCCCCTTGCAAAAGAAAGTTATGTAAAAAAAATCACTAGCATGTCTTTATGTGCATTTCTCTGTGAAGGAATTTTATAGATTTGTTATCAAATTCTCAGATCCCTGAGAGCAAAAACATATTGAACAAATTATCTACGAGAGAAATGATTCTGAATAATTTAAACTATGTTGAATAAATGAGTGAATAAATATGAGAAGTTTAGATTTTGAGAAATATTGGGACTTATAGTTTTTCTTAAGTGTTCTTATTATTAGGAAGACAAAAAGATAAGGAGGTTATCATTTCTGAAATTGCACAGGAGATACTAAGGATTAGGGCCTTGTGCATTTAGTACCTCAAAAAATGAACCAATTTTCTATAAAGAAAAATATTTTTTTTCCATGCTACATTCGAATTTGAAAATTGGTTCTTCATTAATCAGAGACACTGAATCACTTAGAGAAATATTAAAATGCAGATTCTAATTTTGTAAGTCTGGGTGGGGCCTAAGATTGCACATGCTTAACATGGTCTCTGGGGAAACCACTGCAGTTACTGGTCACCCATAGAATAGCAGGCCTAAGGCTAACAAGGAATGTCCCTGTGGGCAATGAAAAGTTTGCATGATGTTTCCTCTGACTTGCTAATTTATCTTGACTGACTTTTCTCTATTGCCTATAGCCTCTGGACATCATTACCTTATATCTACATTCAGGTAATGGCTTACTAATTGTTCTTCCTACCTCTGTTCTGTTCTCCTTCTAAATTACTAGGTACCTACCTAAAGCAGCAGTTCTCAACCTGTAGGTCACAACCCACTTTTAACAATGAAAATACATTATGGCATTAGGAAGGTTGATAACCACTGACCTAAAGGAATAAAAGCCATTTTACCAAAAAGACATTTGCACCAGAATATTTAGTGCTGCTTTAACTCATATTTTGCCAGTCATGGAAGCAACTCAAATGTGAATCCATGAATGGACTAACAATTGTGGTATATTTACAACACCAAATATTATTCAGCCATAATAAAAGATGGAGACTTAATATCGTTTATGTTCACCTGGATGGAGTTGAAACACAATCTCCTTTTTTCTTTTTTTTTTTTTTAATTTTTTGTTGGGGATTCATTGAGGGTACAAGAAACCAGGTTACACTAATTGCATTTGTTAAGTAAAAACCCTCTTACAATCTTTTCTTGACCCCAAAGAAACATAATCTTCTTAGTAAAGTATCTCAAAAATGGAAAAATAAATATCCAATGTACTCAATACTAATATGAAATCAACATATAAACAATTGCACACTCATACGAATAATAAAATATAAAGATAGTCTAGCAAGGAGATAGGGTGAGGAGAAGGAAAGAGAGGAGGGTGATTGATCAGAGGAGAGAGGGAAGTTGGTGGGATCGCACTTAATGTGCACTTTGTGAGCATTTCACTACACCCCCTGGGTGAGGGGTTCTTTTACAACTTGCTTTACCTTGGAAGTAAGAACATTGTAACCTAATAATTTGTGCTGTAATCTAAAAATTTGTACCTTCATATTAATTTAAAAATACTATTTTTATTACTACCATTATTATTATTGTTATTACTATTACTCATGCTATGTGCCAGATACTCTTTTAAATACCATCCTGCTGCCACATTAAGCAAATTCCAAAATTGTATTCATATCCTATTACGCTCACAGGACAAACTTGTCAGTAGTTGCAACAGTTCTCTTACTAGGCACAGATTTTTCTCCAGAACATTACCATTCATCATCATTGTTGTAGACTTAGAGCTTCCTAGATGAGACAAATTTCAGTTGACATGACTTTTCAATTACTTATTGTTAGTCTTACCAATTCAAACCAACCTATTTAGAATTGGGAACTTCACAGAATTAACCTCTCCATACAGATAAATCATCTCAGGATTCTGTGATTGTGCAACATTATTTTAACCTTCATCCCTTCTCTGGTCCTCCACTAAACACATCCTATCTATTCTTTAAGTCCTAGCTGGAATTGCATCAACATATATCAACACTCTTTCTAGAAAGATCTTATTTCCTTCTGAATTGATAAAGAATGTCTACCTCTCATAGCTCCATCAAGAGTTTTCTGTGAAGGCCTTTCCTTCTCAACTAGTTCATGAGATATTTATCTTCCTTTATTATATTCAGTTTATGCATTGAACTCTGAGAGATACAGAGGGATGCATTTCATAGACTAGGAAGGAAAGTGGGACAGTAGGACTTGCAAGTGAAGTTTGAAAAAAAGGAAAGAAGAAAAAGGAAAGGAAAAGAAGGGAAGGGAATGGAAGGGAAGGACAGAGAATGGGAGGAGAGGGGATGAAAGGGAAGGGATAGAGAGGAGAGGGGAGGGAAGGGACAGGATGGGGAGGAGATGGGAGGGGAGGGGAGGGGAAGGAAGGGAAGGGAAGGGAAGGAAAGGGAAGGGAAGGGAAGGGAAGAGAAGGAAAGGGAAAGCAATAGCCCAGGATTCCATGTTATAGACAAATCACATGATGTGAGCTATCATTAAGCAAAACAGCATATGTCATGGAGAGCTAAGATCCAGGAAGAATGTAGTTGTGTTAGAGGTTCTCTTTTAATTATGCCTGCTATTATTAGCCACCATCTTGGACATAAGTTTTCAAATAGAGAAGTCTGTTCCTAGGAATTTTAAGGTAATTCTTAAATTATAACACATAACTCTAAGGAAGCCAGGATCCATAAGAAGACCTCTTAAAGTTGCAACAAAGAAGCAACTATGGAGTGGGTTCTCTCTTGTGTGAGTGCCTAAGGGGGTGGAAGTGTGGAGGTGATGAGACCATTACTGATACCTACAATTCTGTAAAGTGAGGTCCTCCCCCATTAACAGTTCCATTAACTAATCACTAACTCCCATTAACTAATCACTGATTAGTCCCAATTACATTCTTGTGCATCACTGGTGATCACCACATGGATTATTATCACATATGACCCCAAAGTTAAATAAATGAATGGAAGTTTGTAAGTTATGGAAATAGCACTGACTCAGAAGTGGTACGTCTGGGGAACCATAATCCTACACTGATAGCCTGGATAGAAAAAGTCCTTAATGATACTTAGTATTATTGCTGGAGAATAGATTATAAACATATTTTGCATTACTGTGTTATGGAAGGAAAAGCCAGGTTAGGTAGTAGGCTAAATCTCATGCACAGACTCATAATCAGAAAGGTTTCAGTCCTCCTGCACCTGCCCTCGGTTACACCACATAGCAGGTGACACTGCAGCGTGCAATTCTTTGTGAGATGATTGTGCTTTGGAGCACATATTATCCTATGAAAACATATCAGAGGACCCTTCCCTGAAGGTGACATAACTGGCTTGTGTTCTTCCCTTCGTTTTTCACGGCATCTTTCTGTTATTCTTATTATTAAACACTTGCTATAACTAAAAATTGTCTTAACTCAACATTGGCTTCACTCTTCCTTACTTCACAACTTAGAATTTTCAAAGATACGAGGACATTATGAACCATATGAAAGATTTTATAACCACCTTTTTTTTTCTAATTGCTAAGAATGCAATTCTTATTTAGACCTGGTGCCTCCCTTTGGAGGGTTATTTTTTTTTAACCATTTTTTTTTAACTCCCTAGGGTTCAAGAAAAATAAAGACATAATCATCCCAATACTTTGGAAAACAGGAGAACAAATCTTGCTCCTCTAGTAAGTACTTGGTGATAAGTTAAATAATAAATCAATATATAATGAATAAAATAGAGATACGCAAAGCTATTTTAATAAAAATAAATGCTTGCAGGTCAAACTTTATTGAAGGAATAGCTGAATACACTAAGATATCTAGGAGAGATGACACGGGCTAGAAGTATTGGTTCCCGTGAAAGCTTAGCAGGAGGACAGCGAGAGAAGCCAACAATAGTTGTGTTCTTCTAGCTGGGATCTAAGGGAGAATACATAAGACCCACTCAAAAGACCTTTCCTGGGAGACCAGAGTGTTTTTCAAGTTACTATGGCTTAAAACTACTTTATGAGATTCTATCTTATTGGCATAGTTACAATAAGATGATCCAACCTCTAATTCAGGCTTTCTTACAAAGAGATGCTGGTCGTGTCCAGGTGGGTTCTGACTTTCTATGAACTCGCTACGTTTTAGCACTTACTCCTATGTTCCTTCTTTGGAGTCTAAAGTCTCCATCAACTTCTTATGGTATTAAATATTATCTCCAAAAGATAAAACTATTTCCACGTGATGATGAGATCAGGTTTCTGATCCTGCCAATATAAACCCACTCTGATCACGCTTTAATAGACATTCTTTTACATCATTACCTTCCTCTGAAATACCATCACTCTCTTCAAAGGTTTTCGCTCTTACCCAGTCCTCTCCCAGGTTACAGAAAATATAGAAAACTTTATAAAAGAACCACTCATCTTTGCACCCTCAATGAATCCCCAACAACTAAAAAAAAAAAATAAGAACCACTCATCTCCTCTGTTCCAAACTCACCAACCCAATTTGCCTGTATTTTTTTTTTTTTTATTGTTGGGGATTCATTGAGGGTACAAGAAACCATGTCACACTGGTTGCATTTGTTAGGAAAAGACCCTCTTACAATCGTGTTTTGCCCCCAAAAGATGTGGCAAACACCAAGACCCCACCCCCCTCCAAGTTTATCCTTCCTTCTCTGTGACTTTACAAATATACATATATATATACACACATATAAAGCAACAAACATACAAGCACACACATATCATATATGTGTATAGATGTGTCCATTTATGGATCTATGTATGTTTGCATGTGCTTATCAATTGTCCATTTACTCCTGTAAGAGTAAATTCTTCCACTGTGATTTGAATTCCATTCTTTCTCTGCCAACCGGGTACTTTGCATTGCCAAATTTTTACTCAATAACTATATATAAAATGGTTAGTATGTTCCAGATACTATTCAGCAGCACAAATTTCCTCTTATCCTCATTACAACCTTTCAAGATCAACATTCCTGTCTCAATTTTGCAGAGAAGAAAATAGTCACAGCAAGATTAAGGACCATGCTGATGGTACGTGGCAAGGCTCAGATTTGAAACCAGGACGTTTTGATTGTAAAACACCTGTTGTTTCTCTTTGTATTGCTTTTTCCATCCATAAGAACCTGGGCTCTAAGAAAGCTGGGACCTGGTCTCTACTGTGGATAACTTTACTCTCAAATTCTAGAACAGTGATTGGTGCATAATATCTATTCTATTAATAGCAATTGGATAAAATCATCAATTAAAAGTGAATTCTCCTTCTACTCTCAAGGAAATAGAGGCTGTGGATATATATTTTTTTCACCCTTTGCTCTCTATAGTGAGAGGTTCCCACCTTCCCTGTTACCTTGTAAATGGCTGAAATTTTTTTCTTTTTTATTGGAATTAAGTTTATGAAAATATGGCTTTATGAAAACCATGTATTGGTTTTCTCATGATTTATTCCCTATTATTTTTCAGTCTGAAAGATTCTTGCTAGGTGTGGTACATCCTGTGCAGAGGGCTGAAGGGGAATAATTTGGTACAGTTTTCAGTGTCTGTATGACCTTGTTGTTTCAAACACCCTCAGGCCAAATCTAATTTATCTTTTGCCTTATGGGCACATATTACCCAGTTTCCAGTATTCAGAAGGTTGGTGTAGCTCAAAGCAAAGTTCTTTAGCTAACAGAATGTCTATGTTCAACTAGCTCCTCACCAGATTTTCTTCTAAGCAAAGAGGTTATATTTCAGAGGCTAGAAATAGCTAGTAGGCATCCTTTCTCCCTAAGCCTCCTCTTACTAGCAAGAGCCATTGAATTATTTTTTCCACAAGATTTTTTCCATCTCTTCCTTACCCTTTTCCTGACCCTAGATCTCATAGCACTAATCAATAGATTGTTAGATATGCTTTTGGAGAAATCGCTAAGCTGCTACAAGTGTGCAGAAGTGCCTTTCCTGTTATCACGCTCTTTCTCTGGGGCCAGATTCGTGGATGTTAGCACATCAGTTTAAACATTTGTCTGTTGCAGTTTTCTCGATGGAATTCAATCCCACCAACCTTCTCTGGTATGTCTTTTTGTATTCTATCTAGTAGTCAGTGTAAAGTCTAAGAAAGGTGGTGTTGGGTGTTGTTTAAATACAGGTTCCCAGGGCTAACTCTCAGAGTGTCTGATTGGAGGTCTGACATGGCACGCGCGTGCAAGGGTGCATTTTTCTAAGCTTTCCAAGTGAATCTGGTGTGTTTCTTGTCTTAGCAATACCACACTACTGAGGTAAGTGTTCTTCATAGATGGGCAAAAACAAATGGGTCTATTATTTCTATCTTATCTAGAAAGCATATTATGGCAGGGATAGAGATTTTACTATATTTTCTCTTCATCTCCTATACTTTGCTTGTGAAGTAATAGTTAAAACATCTCATCAAGCTTGCCATGGATGTGCTGAGACCTAGGCTTCTGTATAAATAAGGGAAAGACTGGAAGGTAAAGAGTTAAGTCAGTTTTCACTTAAACATGGATGAAGTAGAGGAAGAGAAGGCAGTGTCTGCCCCTGGAGAATTGAAAGGACTTAAATGTTAGCACTAACATATTGAACCTAATTCTCAGCTTCAGAGGTAGTCAGGGCAATCACCCAAGAGATCAATGCTTGCTCTCCCCTGGGGATAGATGCATGCCTGCCCTTCCTATCCCATACCACAAACCTCATTTCTGACTGAATGCCCAAGACAGAGAAGAGTTGTTGTTTTGTTCTTCTTCTCTTTTTCTGTGAAAAATTCATTTAGGACATAACATCATAATTCTCCACTCCCACTCATTTTTCTTCTTTTTGTGAAAATCAATAACCTATAGGGCTGGATTTTTATGAAGGCTGCAGCAGTTAAGAGAAAATAAAGGAATGAATCTTTTGACTCATCATATTCACACGCTCACCAGCTCACTGCCATTGTGCTGGCCAGAAGAGGCTCGGGGACACCTAGGTATGGATGCATGTGCCAGGGCAGTGTGCTTGCCTGGATGGACAGGAAAGACATCCACTAAAGAGACAAACAGAGAGAGAGTGATACAGTCATGGACTCAGATGCCTAAGTTCTGGTTGCAATGCTTGTTCCACGAGGAAGTGTCAACCACAAACCATATGTTGATGAAGTGGCTGTTAACTTAATAAATGAATTAATAAATGAATGCAGAAATTTAGTCTCAAATAAAGGTTTCTAGCTAGAAATATATCAGGTATCCCAGAGGTCCCTAACTTGCATGTTAATAGTATATAGAGAAATTCTACCTCTCTGTTAATAGGGTATTAACAGAGGTGTGTAGGTTGTATCAAACTGGGAAATAATAATGACAACAACCCCATCTGGAAAATAGTATCATACTGTAGGCATGTGATGAAGGTGGGTGCTAAGATAAAAATAGAAATAATGAGAGGGGGACAGAAAGAGGTAGCATGTCAGAAAAGTAAATGAGAGGGCCAAGAAAAACATTAGTCTGTAAGATGAAAGACAAAAGAAGAACTTTGTAGGAAGACATTTTCCAACAATTCAAGATGTTACTATCTTTTCTTAGGCAAAATTTCCATATGGTTAATTGCTACCCTCCCTGGATTTTTGCTATAATTTGTACATGTTTTGTTCAGAGTTGTATTATAGGCTTAATTGCTATTTATTTCCTTTATCATCCTTTATACTGAATAGTTAGTGTTTCAGGGGAAGATATCTGCTCTAAAATAAACAGTATACTTATTCCAGGAATTTGGGATAATTTCCAAGATAGGACAAGAATTGCCTAGTGTCTGTTAAGTGTTTCAAAAATAAAGACAGGTTGATTAATGAGTATGGATTTACAGTTTGAAAGAAGAAATAAGACCTAGTGTTTAAAAGATCAGTAGGGTGATTAATAATCTATTTATATTTCAAAATAGCTTAGCTAAAAGAAGATAAGTTGAAGGTTTCTAGCAGAAAAACAAATATTTAAGATGATGGATAGCCTAGATACAACAACTTAATCTTTACAAATCCACAAATGTGCTGAATTATCACATGTATCTCCAAAATACGTTTATTGTGTACCAATGAAAAATAAAATTCTAAAAATTAAAGAAATGGCGAGCAGAAAGAAAAGTTCCAAAGGTAAGTTATGATTTAGAACTAAACCTGATGATATAATGGAAATACCACCTGCAGAGTCAGGATGAACACAAAATAGAATGTCTATATCAACTGATGATGGTGTTGATATGTCTTGAGCATTCCTGGTGTGCCTTTAACATTCTAAATACTTAAATGTCGTAATTCTTACACTAACATGAAAAGGAATATCTTCCAAATTAGCAAGCCCATGTAATAACTTCTATTTTACCTTTTAATGTCTATTTCTTCTCTTTCTCCAAGTTCATTAAAGTTACAATAAAGACAGTTTAAAATATGTATTCTTATAGGAAGCACAAAGAGTATAGAAGACTGACGGAAAGGGAAGGCAGAACTTTCTGGATATTTTCTATTATTAGATGAGGTTAAAGAAATTGATATCTGCGTAGGTACATTGAAGTTTATACTCCAAGGCTACCTAACTCTGGAAACTTCTGTTATTTTTCCTTTCCCATCACATGATGTTATCATTATGGAACCACAAGGGATTTTGTCATATGCTAAGGAATGGATCAGAGGTATTTTCATGTGATTCTGTTGAAGTTACACCTGAAGTAGCTTATTAGAGGGGAGGGCTGGGTTGCCTTATTGGATATTTCTCATTTATTTTTTAAATGTACATATATTTTTTATTTATTTTTTTTTTTTCAGTTTTTGGCCGGGGCTGGGTTTGAACCTACCACCTCCAGCATATGGGGCCGGTGGCCTACTCCTTTGAGCCACAGGCGCTGCCCTATTTTTTTAAATGTATATTAATTGAATATTTATCATATACATTTTAGATACAGTTAGACATACCCTGAGGATATTCCAGTGTAATTAATGAGTTAACAGTATAAAGTCAAAGGTAATCTCCAGGGCGGCTAGTCCCCTAACAAAGAACTCTGGGAATATGTTAGGAACTCAGGAAAAAATACTTACATCAGAAGGAAAGGTCATTGAGATTTTTACAGGACATAATTCCTGAGCTAATCACGAAACTTGCTAAGAGAGTTTAGTATAGCCCAGGACCCAGGAACAGAGATATGAGGCAGATTGGTAGATCTGGAAAAGTACACATAGTTTGCCCTCCATCTAGATTGGGAAGGTTCTCCTTCCTCATTGTGGGGAAGATCATAACAACGAGAGCAGAACACCAATGAGCAGCAAGTTGGCCATCTGACCAAATCATTAGGGTAATTTTTAAGAAGGACAATTTAGTTTCAGCTGGTATACTGAGGTCATAAAAGTACATCATTTTATAAGGTAATTGACTAAATTAATTCTTTCCTATTTCATAACACATGATATTTTTAGCAAACAACCACACTGTTGTGCAACTTTTGTGCTAACCTCAAAGCCTTCAAATGTACCATAGTGAGTTTTTGTTTCCAGTCCTTTGTGTCGTAGGATTACTGAAATTATTTGTAAGAGTCCTTTACTTGAGTGTCCCTGTAAAATCAGAGTGATTGAATGTTTTCCTAAATGTTTATCCTTGGAATTGGGATAGCATTTTCTATGAATTATCATGGTCCTTTGGGTGAAAAAATGACATTGGTATGGCCCAGATAAGAAAGAAATGCCTTTCTATCCTCTTCCCTAACCTAGTATGATTACTGCATGACCCTGTTTCACCTCTATGTCAAATCAGATCACTGACATGCTCATAATTTGACAATGAATCTGACATTGTAGTCTTTTACAGATCTAATTAACTTAGGTCTAGAAATGATTCCTTGTAAGAGATATTGCCTTCTGACATTGCTGTTCACATGATCATGGTATAACACATTTTGACATGAACTTCAGTCTTAACAAACAAGGCAGAAACTTTCAGTCCAAGGACCATCCTATGTATAACAGGAAGAAAAACAATGGATCATTTGGGTATGCAATTAAGGTGACAATGATGATAATAATATGAAGGTACAATAATAAATGCAAAAGTTAGTCAACTCGGAAAGAAGCTGCTAACCCACCAGTTCTCAACCTGTGGGTCATGACCCCTTTAGGGATCAAACAACCCTTTCACAGGGGTCACCTAAATACATCCTGCATATCAGATATTTACATTATGATTCATAACAGTAGCAAAATTATAGTTATCAAGTGGCAACGAAAATAATTTTATGGTTGGGAGTCACCACAACATGAGGAACTATATTAAAGGGCCATGACATTAGGAAGGTTGAGAATCACTGCGCCAAACGTTCATTTACCTGGACTCAGTTCCAGGCTCATTAAAGCAGAATATTTTTGAAAGACCAGACAGAACATCATGATTCTTCATCTACTTCTCATTCTAGTAATTGTGTTCAAATGTTCTTTTTATAAAAACAAAGCCCTTTGTTTGGGTTTAGTCACAATATGTTTTAACAAAGACAAAACAGAAAGAGATGAAGACTGTATCTTTCCTCTCATCTAGTATGTGAAATTCTGATAATTTATCATAGTTTTTCTACATTTACCAAATTATCTGCTAAAGAACCATTAGAATTTCAAAAAAAAATTCTCTCCATCACATGAAAAATATTTTATGAAGACAAAGACTTCTCCAACAAAAGAAAAAGCAAAGTTATATTAATCTTTCTTCCCCTATAAATGTTCCTTTCTTCCATACCAACCCTCCCCCCACACCCCATTATCACTGTTCAGTAGTTATAGAGTCCAGGCTGGGAAGGTAGATGTAATCATAAGCAATTAGATAATTTGAGAAGTAATTGTAAATACATAATATTTGGTTATGGCTATGTTAGTTGTATTAATATTTAGACTAATGATTTTTTAAAGTAAAAAAAAAATTAAAATTATACCTCATTCATATCTTTTCATGTCTGGAGGAAGCCTCATTTATCACTTTGTTCCACTTTCTCCCATTATCCCTAAAAAGTTCCTATAAGTAAGTAACTACCTGGCTAGTCTTTGTATCATCCAATGATGAGCAATCTCACCCCACCAACGAGGTGCAGAGAAGATAGCTTTAAACTCCAAAACATTTCTTGTCTCTTCTCTGGACACAGACTTTATTCATTTAGTCATCAGCAGATCTTTACTGAGTGCCTCCTGAGCAGAGTTCCTCCTCTGAGCATAAGACTATAGCTTTTGAGTTTTAGCTAATTGATTCAAGAACAGTTTCAACACTGACAGGTCTTTCTATCTACATCTACATCTTCCTGATAGTTTTTAACCATGCAGAACTTTCTCTTCTAAAAGACCTCTAAGATTGGAATAAGCTAAGCAATCACCACCATAATGCACAGCAAGAGATATTCATTAAACAAAGTACAGAAGCCAGGTGCAGACAAGACTGCATGATCTTACTTACTTGTGCATATGTGGCATCTAAGGGTATACTGATAGATACCCGAGACTGGGGTTGGGTTGTGCCCTTGTTGGTCAAAGGGTAGAAAGTTGCAGACAGACAAGAGAAATACATTCTGAGATCTTCTTATCAAATAACAACAGGGTGGCTATAGTCAAAATAATATACTGCATATTTAAAATAACTCAGAGAGTACATTTCAAATGTCTTACCACAAAAAAATAATAAGCAAACAAAGCTCTGGATATGTTAATTACTTTGATTTAATCACTCCACATTGTTTACTTATGTCAAAATATCATGTTATATTCCACAAATATAGAAATTTAGGATTTGTCAATTAAACTCTGCTTGGAAAATGGAAAGTAAGTGGAAACTGACTTCCTTTTCTTACTTGTGTAAGGATTTTATGAAGAGAATGGAAATCAGAGTCATTCATAAAATTCAAGGGAGGTGTAGACAGCATGAAGTACACACCATGATCAGCACCTGCCTATGGTGAAGCCTTGAAATATTTGAAATATGAGTCACCCAGAGGGGGATCTTGGAAATCCTTAGATTTTAATTAGTTGGGAAGAGTAGAGATATTTGGTTGTAGTCCTAACCTCAGAAGATGCTGTATGCCTTGCTCCCTTCTGCCTCTACATGTAGCCACCAGAGCTGGAATACTGGTAGATGTGGCCTCTGGCAACAATTCTGCAACAGCCAAGCTTGGAGTAGGCCAAAGCACTCACTACCACAATGTGTGTCAAGAGATGTTCATTAAACAACTGCATCTCAGAGCCACGGCAATTACTTTATCAGATCAAAACACTGTCCTCTGGTGACCAAACACTCCAGTTTTCCTAGAATGATCCTATTTATTAGTACTTTCTTTCACTCTCAGAAATGTTCCTGTTTAGATGACGAATTTTATGGGCACCCTTACTATATGCCCTGCTTTCCCTGGGACTTGCAGAGGTGGGCACAGACACCCATTTCTCTACTAGCGGTGTCCAAAGAGAAGCCATGAAGACAGATTGATACATAACTATATAAAACAAAAATGCCCCAGACATTCTGCCTCTGTAGTGAGGAAAAAGCCCTCCCATGGTTTGCAAAAGATAAGTTGTAATCATATCAGTCTAACTTCATTCTAACAGATGATATTTGTTCCTATATACATTTCTGTTTGTTTGCTTAACAGAGTATCATCTGTCTCATGTTTAGAATAAATTCTGGGAGACCACGACGCATGCAGCAAAATCACAAAGATGCCAGTGATGAGAAGTGGGCATTTGGGTCTCATTTTACATTTTACAAAGAATCTATGACAATTATTTAAACTGATTCTCAAAATTTGTGAGTTATCCTAATTGTTTTCCAGTCAAAGGAACTGAAGCCCAGCTCATGACTGAGCATTAGTTAATGTTACATTGATGATGCTGTGTATTCAGATCCTCTGAATACAAATTCCGATCTCTTTCCATCAGACCACCCTGAGTGAGATGTTTTTGTTGATAAGGATTGTGGTTGAAACCAGCACCATGGCAGAAATGGAATAAGAGCAGGAAACCTGTCGGGTATTATGGGTGCTTTCTAAATTCTCTAATAGTGTCTTTCCTTGTTCTCCCTAATTTGTCCTGCTTGGTTCCCCGGCCCAGTCACTTGATCTAGCATGAAAGGCCCTTCTTGCCCCAGCCTTCCATCTCCCACCTGTTGTTCATGTCCTTTCCTCCTCCAGGAAGTCCTCATTTGTACCTAGGATCTGTGGGGATGTCTCTCCTCTCTGAGCTCAGCCATTGACTTATAGAAACTCTCATTTGGAAAACAGCAGTTGACTGTTTTTACTTGACTGTTTCTTATCTCCCTAGGATCGTCTGAACTTGCCCTTGGCAGAGTTTGCATCTGTTCCTGGCACACTGCAGCCAGGGTTCAGAAACTTGGCATGTAGTATAGACACAGGCAAGAAGTGTTTGACAGTGACTGAATCCTCTTGGACACTCTGACAGTATTATCTCCTACTATAACATCCTTCCCTCTGGCCAAGACTAGGCTTCCTTGATGGGATGTGAAAAGGAGTAAATCAGGCTCAGGGCCCCGCCAGCCCAGGCTCCTGACCTCTGCCTTCCCTGGCCCTTTACACCTCCAATGTCCAAAGTGGTGCTGCTTAGGGAAATGCAGGCCTGGATAGACCCCTATCCAGAGACCTCTTTCCCTGAGGCTAGAATGTGTTAATAACTGTGACAGTCCTGGCATGTTCAATTCCGTAACCATGTGAGGGCTAAGCCTCATTCCTGCCATAAGCTGTAGTGTCCATTCTGTGGGGTGTAACATTAATCATTACAGGTACTACTGTTTCAAACCTGTTAATTTAACTCATATTTCAAAAAGTTGGAGAAGTCCTAGAGGGAGAGATGGGGGCAGATGTCAGGAGACCTCCAATTATAAAAAATATTTTACATAATTAAAAAACTATATATGTGTATGTTCATATTTCAGTTCCTTTTCACTGACTAATTCCTTTTCTGACATATTCTTCCTCAGAGATCCACATGACTAAATCTCTAACTTCCCAAGAGTCCTGTCCTGACCAATTTGCAATTGCTACTGCCCACATCCTGCTAGTTTTTGATGAATTTTACCTTATTCCTTTTCAAAATATCTGAAGATATTTCCACAAAAGATTTGGATTCATTCTACATATTAATTATTGTTTCTCCTGTCACTGGAATGTAAACTCTATGTGAGTGGGAGTTTTTACTTTGTTCACTGTTATATTACAAGCACATAGGATATTTCAGGTAGTTAGTAGATACTCAATCATTTTTATAGGAATAGAAAGGTTAAATGAAGATTTCATGTCTACCAAATCTTGGGTGTTTCTAGAATGGCTCACTTAGAGATGGTAGAGTAAGTGCAGATGTCAGGAGACCCCCAAGGGTATAAAGTGTTACCTGGGTCTATAGAAGTCAGCATAGACATGTGATTGCTAAGAATAGATCCCAGAATCTTCTCTGTGGAATGAGACTCCTTTGGGATCTTGACTTTTAGAAGCTGGGGACCACATTTGGAACATGCTAGTACCACTACTTATTACAGAACTGAGCGTTAGAAAAGTTAAATTTGAAAAGATGCACATTATCCTCACTTACCTCTCCTAGACAAGGTCTCTATGTTGTGACCATGAGGCTCAGCACTCAACAAGGAAGAATGCAAAGGAATAACCATGGATCTCGACATCAAGGGGACTTCAGGAGATACTAAAGGAGTGATAAGAACCAATGGCAAGTTAGAACAAATGCACACAACCTCAAGCATTCACCAAAGCTCAACTATGACTCGAGCTCCATTCAGAGTATTGAAATATGATGATGACACCATGATTTCTGCCAAGGCTCTCGGGAGGGCCTGTAAGTGCATCACTCTAAGGCCGTGCTGTGAGATTTGCATACGGAAAGTGCTGTGAGAACACAGAGAGGATGCTAGATAATTTTTCCCATAAATGTAAAAAAAGCAGCAATGTCTAATATTTTATTTGAGCCTTGAAGGAGAAATGGGAATTTCCCAGAAGAGAAGGACATTTCAGGAAGAAAACAAAAAATGCTGCAGGTTCCTCCTTTGAGGGGAGCAGCACCCCCAGCTTCCTGGGGAGCTGTCTCTCTTCACAGTCCCTAGTGTGCTTGTTCCTCTTGGGCTCTCTCCCAGGACATTGGAGAGCCCCTGCTTCACATGACACAGTCAAGTACAAACTGAGCGAATGCATGGAAGGATAAAAGCAATCAGGTCAGAGCTAGCTCAACAATCAAGGATCTCAGACCATTTTCTTACTTTTAACAGAAGGGGTGATGTTTTGGAAGACTCACAGTTGAATTGGCCGTCAATCTCCCCCTGAAGGCGATGATTAGACTCTGTGATCAGGGGTCAATTAGCTGCCTCTGACCCTGGAGTGTTTGAAACAAGTTTGGCCACAATGGAGAGGAAGGACTGTGTGGAAAGGTGTTAAGAGATGGACTCCTCAAATCCTCTGCCTGCCAGCTACCAGTGTGTGATCTTGAATAACTATTTAATACCCCTATTATTTTATTGATAAAATAGTAATAAAAGACTCTAGGGAATACTACAAGGTTCACACATAGAATACTATGTTAAAGCTTTGAATGACACCTGTCATGAAAAGGCACTTGGTCGTTATTAAGTTGTTAATAGCTACGACACTGATTTGGATACCTCTTTGCCTACAAGGCGGCTTTGTCAGACCCTCTGACAGGTTAAGCTGAGAGAGGTTAACCCTCTGACAGGTTAAGCTGTGCACCAGGAGTTAGGAGGATCAGATTCTACTCTTATCTTTACCCCAAACTAGCTGTTTCATCAAAGGTAAAAAACTTAACTCTCCAGAACTCAATTTCTTGCAGGGGTTATAGTTAGGCTCAAATATGACTATAGGAATAAAAGAACTTGACACACATTTTTATAAGACTCTTTGGATTTGGGTTTCTCCTGGACCCCAGGATAGGTGCCAGAGTGTTGATAAAAAGTTCCTCAAGAGGCTAGCATTTTTCATAACTGGTTGAGGAATAGGGCACAGAAAAAACCCTAGACTCTAAGATGAGAAACTGACCCTGTGCCCACCAGAGTATGGGGGAGCCACTGCTATCCCCCTGCTGCTATGGTTTAGCTGCACCTTGGGTCACTCCCTCACAGGGATAAGCAACTCCTCTCTGCTCCTGGTATGAGGCTAAATGCAAGAAAAGCTTCCTCCCAGCAGCAGGAACGAAATGATGGGAGCATGACAGTGAGACTATCCACCTTGCCCTCCATCGGGGCACTTAACTTACTGAAGTATAATTGCAGGAGTTACTGGTCTGGGTTTCCTGCTGGATCAGCAGCTCACTAAGGGCAGGGCCTGCTTGTTATTCGTGTCTGTATTTATAGCATCTTGCAGCTACCTGGGATACTTCATGTTTGTGCATGCATCAGGTAATGAATGAACAAATACTAGGACTGTCCTGTCATCAACAAGAAAAAGACTGACTCCTGCATGTGCTGCATTTCACCCATGCAACAATCATGTTAGGTGCCACAGATTCATTGTTCCAGTTAATCCTCAAGGAGAGATGAAGAGGTGGACCTGCCTATCCCCATTTCATGAATGGGAAAACAAAGGTTCAGGAAGAATAAAAACATAAAGACAGACCTCATCAGAATAAGTGAGATGTGTTCTGAGGTCTACCGGAATCCAAATTGCTCCTTGAATTGGGGTGAACTATTCAACAGGTGAATAGAAAAGCAGATGCCCCAAACCTGTAGCAAACCTCCAATTGAGGGCCACGTGGAAGTCCACGATATTTGTTTTCTCTATCTATTTTTGTAATTTAAGTAAAGCACATATTGCTAAAATCTTTGAATGCTTAGTTTTCTCAGCCCAGCCTTGATCTGAGTTTGTTTGACAAGTTCATAAAGCAACAATCCTAAAAAATATATCTTTGGGCAGTGCCCATAGCTCAGTGGGTAGGGGGCACCAGCAACATACACCGAGGTTGGCAGGTTCGAACCCAGCCCAGGCCAGCTAAACAACAATGACAACTGCAACCAAAAAATAGCCAGACATTGTGCAAGACAACTGTAGCCCCAGCTACTTGGGAGGCTGAGGCAAGAGAATCATGTAAGCCCAAGAGTTGGAGTTTGCTGTGAGCTGTGACACCACAGCACTCTACAAAGGGTGACATAGTGAGACTCAAAATATATATATATATCTTTGGCAAACTGAGGCCAGAGTGTGGTATGTCTGGAAGGGAGGGCTGGGGACTTTGGGTGCTGAGACTTCAACACATTGGCTTTGTTTTCACAAAAAAATCCATCTAACTGAATCTGAGTTTAGCAGAACATGGCAAACCAGCGTTTCACTGGAATTATACACTATGTTCTGCAATGTCCTCGCTGATAGGAAGCTGACTTTTAGCCTAAAGCCAAAGATCATCCTTAGCCTATTTGTTAACAAGGCTATTAGCCAGACATTATGCAGAAATGAGGCCTTTCAAAGCACTGATTTGTATCTTAGATGCCTGATTATTGCAGACATTGGGAATTCTGAAATAAAATAAAAATCAGACATTGTACATTAATTTAACAGCAATTAACTTGATTAATCTTAAGTGAGAGGCTGAAGGAAAAGAAGAAGAGTAAAATGATCCATTTTTAAAAACCTTATGATAAAGAACTGACTTAGGAGTATTTATTTTCACAGTTGCTTTGTAAACTAAAAAGGCAATAAATGTAATAAGAATTGTTATTTCTTGGGGTTATCGTTTCCCTTATTGTTTTTATGTGGATTAAATGTGAAAAAGGGATGGACAGCCCTGGAGAACTGAGATGTCGCAAAGAAGAAGAGATTCAGAAGAAGCCTCAGAACAAGGGGACTCAGAAAGGACTGTCAAAGGAGAGGCGGGAAGATACAGACGCCTCACCCCCACTGGGAGGCCCGGACGCTGACCTCAGGAGAAAGAGGCTCTGTCTCCCAAGCCACATGCAGACCACAGAATAGCAACTTCCCCAGGTTTATGCTGATCAGTTGATTAAAATCTGTGTATAGAAGAGATGGAATCTTTCCAAACCCCAAGCATCAAGTCGGGCAAAATGGCACCAACTCTAATTAAAAGTATTGCTAAAGAAGAGAGAGCTACAACTTAGGAAAGAACTGGATACCAAAAGAGGACTTGCAAGTCACAAATGATATACTCAGAGTAAGGGAAAAACAAATGGAAGCCTCAGCGATGAGCTGCGTCAGCACAACAGCCAACTCACATGGCTCGACTTTGGACCTTAGTCCCAGGTTCGAGTCAGTGGGCAGCTATTGATTTATCAGAGCTTAGTATGAGATAAAAGCCAAGAATAAAAAAGGGAACCACACATAAGTGGTCTTTTTTCTCTTGAAGTTTATACTGTAGTAAAAGAGGTAGAAATGCAAAATATAAAGATAATTGCCGGTTTAAATAATTAACCTAAGACCAGTTACTTAATCCTATGATGTCTCTTCCTTCCATATGCAAAAATATGAAAATAATAACACACACTTTGTCTAGATTCCAGTGTGCCCTGAGGATCAAATGGATATGCTCCTGAAATACATTAACAGTCCTACTTAAAGAAGAGGCGATTTCATTATTTTAAATTGCTTGGAAGAGGATGTTAGAGAACTATGCCAATTAACATAAAATAGGTTAATGTGGGTATTGGCTAAGAAAAGGAATTTCTGTAACTGTTGAGAGTGAGAGAATATTCTGGAATTGAATGCAGAGAAATTAGGCATCCAAAAAAGTGTAAAATGACTCAGCTGATACCAGTGCCCAAATCTGTGAAGTAGCAAGTGCTTCCTTCCAGAAGAGAGCTGGAATTTTTGGAATCCCTGAGTCTCCTTTCTGTGCTGGTGGGAAACAGCTGAAGAGAACAACTTGTAGGGTGTCCAAGTGCCCAAGAACAGGGGCAGTGTTATCAGGAAACAACCACAGATGGACCATCGTCCCTCTGAAATAATGGGGTACACCAGAGAGCAGAGAGATAAAAGATGACAGGAAAGTGAGGTATGACACCCAGGAGCACCCGAGGAAGATGTAAGAAAGACAGGGAGAAGGAAACAGGCTGGGACAAAGAACACCTCCAAACAGCTCTTGGGGAATTCTCCCTGACAAGGTGTTTAGTGGAAGATTGGAAAAATGATAGAGACCCAAGAGGGTATTAAGTTTAGCTCTACAATAGAAAATGCTTGGAAGATTAAATGCCACACTTCTGTAAGTCACCTAGCACCATCTTTGGCCGAGAAAACACACCGATGAAATGTTAGTTTCATTTTTCCTCTCCTTTACTCCTGTGAGTAAATTGCCATCAGGTGTCATCTCTCACATTTCGGGATGTTTCTTTGGGTCTTTGCTCCTGCCATATAAAACAGATGCTCGGTATTCAGAGAGACTTTGTTGCATTTCCATTGCCAAGCTTTCCTGCTGGGAAATAGAAGTCTAAAAGCCTGAGACACCTTGGTTAAGAAGAACAAATATAACTCCAAAGCACTTCAGAAAAGAGCAGATTGGAATGGAACGTTTTTCTACACCGATAGGAGAGGAAGTACAAGTTGAGCTCCTCTTGGAGCTTTTAGCAAAACAAGTGGAAATAAAGTTTGTTAAAATGAGGTATGGAGACTATATGAACGTACACTTATACAAAAATAGAGCAAGCCGTTTACCTACACTTTTTGCTCTTTTCTTACCTCACTGTAAGATGTAATTGATGCCCCAACTAAAAAGCTTGTCCTACAAGGTCAACACTGTTTTTGGACTCCACAAAATAAATTGGGTTACTGCAGCTAGCAGTCCATGCAAGAGCTATAGTAGGCCAGGGAGGCTACATACGGCTGCAAGGGACAAGGCAGGAATTGTGGGTGGTCAGGAGGACTTGCAGGAGTGAGCCCGTGTTCCCTGCACACAGCAGAGGCCCAAAGTTTGTGCATTCCTGACACTAAAGATGCCCAGAGAAGGAGCTCAGTCTCATGCTCTGAGAGCTCACCACGTGTTTTGTATGTGATTCCCTCTCTTAATTGTCACTCTATTTAGCAGGTGAAATCACAGCGATGCACTTGGTAGGATTAATCTTCTCAAGGAAGCAATGTGCCCTGTGGAATCAGGGAAGAGAACACCCTTGGCGTAAAACTCAGCTTCATCCCAAACTAGGATACCCTGTGTATCCTCTACTTTCTGTTTCTCCAACCTGGGTGATTCCCTAAAACTCTGGTGGTCAGAAGGAGCTAATCTTATAGACAGAGGTCTACTCTCCCTGCTGTTAAAGAGCAAAGCACCCTTTCCCCTGGATTAGATTTCTGCATGAAAGCCATTCTCCACTTCAATGGCCTCTATTACCAACCAGAAGAAAAATATTGCTAGTCCGGGAAAGCATTAAATGGAGGCCGAGTATAAGAGCTGTACTTTTTCTTCAAGCCCCATACATAACTCCCATTAGCAGTAATGACTGTGATATGTATGAGCCCAGGGAATACTGCACTTTATTAAGAGGTAATGATATATACAGTTACTTATGGAGTAAAATCAAACAGCAGAATGGCTGTTTGTAGCAACTATGTCTTATTAGTGTCATATAAATGCAAGCAGATATTTCAAAAATAACACCTGGGCTGGGTGTAGATCTACTATCTGACTAAAAGACAGTTTAAAAAACAGAAGTTATGACTTTTTCCTATCTTTGCAATAAGAATTTCCCAACTCTAGGTCCACAGTCCCACTCTTTAGAGTGCAGAGTCAGATGCAACATTTCTAGCTCTTTAGAGTGCAGAGTCAGATGCAACATTTCTAGCTCTTAAATAAACCTGGAAGGCAAAGGGCAGAATGTGGTGTGGTAAGCGTGCCTGCTCTCGCCTCTACCTTTTCTAGCAAGCAAAGTAAGTTAATGAGTCGACTCATTTCCAGCCTGCATAGTATGTGTGAATTGCTTAAATCAAATGAGAAGCTCTTTGTAGCTCAGGACCAAGAGTTAGAGTGAAAGTTGTCAGATTTGATAAAGTAGATTTATTCTAGAAGAAAACATTCTCTTTCTCTTTTCCAAGGTACATATGTTTGCCGGAGTACATTTCCCAGCTAATACCAGTTTGTCGACAGCGTTTGCAATGAACTTTAATTGGGTGCTTTGCCTGACAGTCTTAATTGTAATCTGACTTCCTTCAGGTAGCAATCAGCCCAGTGAAGTGATCATATCTCCCTGAAGGCCATAAACACAACCACCTGCGCCTCTTCTGTTCCGTGTTCCTCTTTTTAACTCTGGTATCACATGGAGAAGGAGGGATACAGAGCCTGGAAAGGTACAGCATTCTCAAAATAGCTGCTATTTTTCTATCATTACAGTGGTGTATAATCAAACACAGACACAGTAACTGAGGACAAAAATAATCCTACAATTTTAAATTGTAATAGTTAAGGCTGCTCTATAAGCAGACATTGGCTTTATTAGCAGGGGAAGACTTGGTTCTGATTCATGCTTCTGTCTGCTTTTGTGTGTTTCTCTGAAAGTTCCTCTTAGTATGTGGCTTTCAGTGTGATGATCAGGGGTCTTCCCTTCATATGCCCCATCTGGAACCTCCACTGTGTTCTGTATTCGCTAGTCCCACTGCTCACTTGCCTGACGCTCATTACCTCTCTCACAGATTCCTGAAAAGGACTCTAGTTGGTCTCTGTGTGTACAATTTATCCCTTTCCAAACCACTCCGCTTGTGGTACTTGTATAATCTTTCTAAAATAAAAATCACTTCAGGTCATAGATCCAGGCAGAAGCATTTGATGAGTTGAGCTGCCCAAGAAAAGAGAACTACAATTACCAGATTATAAATTATCACCATTCTCTGCCCCAAACACCCATAAATGAACAAAAAGAAGAAAACGATAAACAAAACTTTATCTGAGTGCAAATTAATGACTAGACCCAAACTGCCATAAAAATCATATACATGTCATGTTTATAACACAAATTCATATATAAAATATATACATGTCATTTTTAAAAAGAAAACACACTTCATTAGCATTGTGAGTTTATTCATGTGTATCACACATTTTGAATTAAATATTCATCTACAATTAATGGCATTTTATACTGCTTGTATATAATTGTCTTTCACAGCAATTTGCTTATGCAGTTTCCTTTTTTCAACAATTGCTTTTGTTTTTTGTTTTCAATGTTCAGAAACAATGGCGATGACAATATATGATTAAAAGTTTTTAAGGACAAGCAATTATTTCCTCAGGGGAAATCTTTCCTTAAGACAAGTAAAAGGATAGGCATATAGTTGAAATGAGGGAAATCTTTCATAAATTGGTTTCTAGAAAAAAAAATGACCCATCAGTGATATCAACCAGTGTGTTAATTTCTTAGACTAGGATTGAGGTTAACAATTATTTCATTTGTTTGATGGCCATCTGTGTGTGGGTGTGTATAAATTGTCAATAAAGGTCTGTTTTTCTTGAGATGCTCAACTATTTCCTATTTATTTGTAAGAACTGTTTACATATGAGAGTAATTGTTACATATTTCTCTAATTGGCTACCTCTCCTAATCTCAGAGATGGCTGTGTTAGTTATATTCCTTTTCGGTAAGCCTACAATCCCTATCCGTACTTTTACTCAGTGTTCCATCTCCCTATTTGATGAAAAACCTGAAGCAATTTCAAAGTTGTCACGTACATGGATCATTATGAAAGTTTTGAGATACACAAAAGATCAAGAAATGTAGAATCCACACAAATGGAAACAAATTAAGACTTCCCTGCAATACCAGTAAACCGAGCAAGTCAAAACTTGCCGTCAACTGTGCTTCTTGGAAGTAAAATGATGGACCATAACACAGTCTGTCTCAAAGCTTTAGTAGTGACCTACGTATGCACTCATCAATACTTGCACTCTCTTATGCTGCCTTCTCCTCTATTACCACAGAAAAACTCCATACTTCTAGCTAAAATTAAACCTTTCAGAGTCAGGTACAGTGGTTCACACCTGTAATCCTAGCACTCTGGAAGGCTGAGGTGGAGGATCACCTGAGCTCAGGAGTTCTAGACCAGCCTAAGCAAGACAGAGACATGGTTTTTACTAACAATAGAAAAATTAGCTGAGTGGTATAGCTAGATGCCTTTAGTCTCAGCTACTAAGGAGGCTGAGGCAGGAGGACCACTTGAGCCCTGAGTTTGAAGTTCCTATGAGCTAGGCTGGATGCCATTGCACTCTAGCCTGAGGCAACAGAGTGAGACTCTGAAAATAAATAAGTAAATAAAAATAAAATCAACCCCTCCTCTTCAGGGCTAGCTCTTAATTTCTTCAGCTATAATGAAAGAGATCACATCAGCAATTTTCATTTATTATTTTGTAGAAGCAATAATGGATTATTCTTCAAGTACATAAAATTTCTCCCATCTACATACAGCCCACTAATGTCTCGATTCCACCTCCAACTACAAGTTCCTATTTTTTCTTCCCTTTCCAGCAAAAAGTCCTTGAAACAGTTGTCAATATGTCTGTTTTACTATCTCCAAATCCTGTCTTTCCATTCACTCTTAAAACAATTCCAACTAGACCTTTTTTCTCACAATTCCAATATAAGTTTTTGCATATTAATAACAGCATTTGAATTTTTCCTTTGGAACATTTTCAAGTAATTTCCCAGAGACCATAGTCTTCTTATCCAGTGACAAGGAAGACAGCAAATCTTTACATAATGTGTTATAGTGTCACTGGCACTTGTCTTTTCTGTTTTAATCCTTCCCTCTCCTCTTTTCCCTGTTCATAAACAATCTCCCTCTTGGAGAGTTCTCCAATTTCTTGTTTTAACACTGTGTGAAAGGGCAGAGCCTGTAGCTCAGTAGGTAGGGCGCCGGCACAATATGCTGAGGGTGGCGGGTTCAAAACCCTCCCCAGCCAAACTGCAATGAAAAAATAGTTGGGCGTTGTGGTGGGCACCTGTGGTCCCAGCTACTTGAGAGGCTGAGGCAACTGAGGCAAGAGAATCACCTAAGCTCAGGAGCTGGAGGCTGCTGTGAGCTGTGCTATGCCACAGCACTCTACCCAGGGTGATAAAGTGAGACTCTGTCTCTACAAAAAAAAAAAAAAAAAATACTGTGTGAATGCTGAATGGATTCAGAATTACCTCTAGCTCAGTCCCACCTCTTGAACCAACCCAGACTCACGTTCCCAACAACCTATTAGATGGTGATGTAACAAGCATCTTAACAGTAGTGTAACATTCAAAACTGAGTACCTGATTTTCCCCTCAATCCTGTTTTCCCCAACTCTTTCCTATCACGTGGTGGCATTGCAATCATTCCAGTGGCTGGCGCCAGAGTTTCCCGGATTCCTCCTCTTGTCTTTTAACCCACATCTAGTCCACTGGAAGTGCTCTTGTCTCCACCTTCAGAATACACTCAGAACCAAACAAACTCTTATAGTCTCCCCTGTACCTAGCTTTTCATGCTCTTATCAGCTTTATTCCAAAATGATCCAACAGTTTTATAACTGCTCTGTTTGTACTCTCACTCTTTAATTAATCATTTGAAAAACAATAATCAAGATGATCTGGTGAAGCATAAGTCCAGCTAAGAAACTCTTTTGCCCAATGCCCAGTGATCGGCCACCTTATGCAGACCAGTCTAGAGTTCATTAAAGGGCCTGAAGAGTGTTCTACACCATTAGACCCAGTATCTCTCTCACTGTAGGTTTTCTCCTACTACCGTCCCACTTGGTCACTTCTCTACAACCCTCATAGTCTCTGGCTTCCATTCAAACATGACAGGCATACTCCTTTAATTCAGCTTTTGTGTTTGCTGGTTTCAGCCTAGAAACTTATTCCCTATTATGCACATATTATTCACTCCATCAAACATCTCCCTCTCGATGAGGATTCACCAATCACGTTTATTAAAATTTCCACTCCAAATGTGAACTTCTACCTTACCCTTCCTACTTAGTTTTTCCCCATAAAGCTATCAGTATATTACTTGTTTTAAAATTTACTCATTTATCATTAGTCCCACTCTCCAAACTAGACTATAAACTTTAAGAGGGAAGGGATTTTTATATGATTTATTCACTAATTTATACACTTAGAACAATTAACAAGTATTCGATAATATTTGTTGCATAAACAAATGGGTAAACAAAACATAGAAATAATCTAAGTAAAACATCCAATTGTCTACCACATGGGCCTGTTGTATGAAACTGCAAAAAATGACAATGACAGCAAATACAATTAGAAGGTGTAAGGAAGAGAAAATCGATATGCAAAGATCAATAGATTGACAACAGTCTAACTCCTTACCAGGACCCTGGGATACCAGTGCTTGAAGAATAATATTTGCAATGTACCCAGGGAAAAACTTTCATGTTTGACTTCCTTGATCAGCTAAACTGCCATTTCAGAGAATGTGGTAGAAATAAAGACAGTATCCACATAAAAACTCCTAAGGACTTAGCAATTATGAATTGGGCTGCAATAAACATTCTGGAAAATGCCAAGAAGGCTATGTTTAACAGTTCGATGAAAATATTTCAGATTGTATATGATGTCAGCACATTGTGCCCCATGATTATGATGTAATAAAATTATAAAAAAATAAAATAAAAAAACTCTAAAGGAAAAATTATAATAAAAAATACATAAATATTATTATTCCTTTAGGGCATATAATTAGCAAAAATGTCTCAAAATACTTAAAAGTTCACAGACCAAAAATCACAGAACCAATTACAATGGTAGATTTAAATTTACCCATTGAATAATATCAGGTCTAGTTAATTTTAAACAAATAGTTCATTTCAATTATCAAAGAAACATTATCAGACTTAAAAATGAAGACTATAGAATACTGCCATTTCTTAATCATATGACACATTCCAAGGTGTTAAAGTCATGTTATTTTTTAATAAGTGGATAATTATATTATTATTTCATAGGGATTGTTGTGAAGAATTCAGTGACGTTACACATGCAAAGCTTTTAGCATATTCTCAAAATTTCAGCCATCTTTTATGATTAATATTATGTTAACACTGGCAAACTTGAAAACCACTCTAATTCATATTAAAAGCTTATTATAATCCTAATACTCTCCTAGGCTAGTATAAAATAAAATACATTAATTTCATATATAACTCTAGATGAAATATCATAGATAAAATAATAGCAACCAGTGTGTCATTACCAAGTAGGGTGTATCCCAGGAATGCAATGCATGAATGGATTAACATCAGGAAATCTATTAATGTAATTCAGTATATTAAAAGATTAAAGGTGAACAACCATATGATTATCTCCATAGAGTGCTGATAAAACTCAACATTTGTTCTTGATAAAACCCTCAGAACACTAACAGAAGAAACTTTCTTAGCTCGAAAAGGGTTTCCATCTGGCATATACAAGCTGCAGTTGGAGTTCCGAAAACCTGAATTCCACTATCCATTAAGGCATGCAGCATTCAAGTTGCTCATTTATTCTTTACCTCAGTTTCCTCACATGAAAAATAAGTATACACAGAGTACAGCATCATTAGGTTGTTATGAAGATTAAATAACATAATTATTAAGTATCCTCTAAACGACAGCTTAAATTGTAATCATATGACTCCCATTATATTAGTGATGAAAGGAATTTAATGTCAATCTCTTTTTCTTACATTTTATTTAGGGTCCTAGAAAATGTACTAAAATGCCCAGACTATTCTTACCTAAGGGTCTGTTGAGTGCTAACTGGGTGATGGGTACCCTTATAAACTTGACTGAAGGGTAAGAAAATCGATAAATGTAATCAAAAGGATTTGTACTCCTATAATATTTTGAAAAACAAAACATATTGCACAATATGTTATTTTCAAATGAAAACAGCTAAACTATACTGAGAGAAAATAGAGAGCATTATATATTTACTTTTTTGTTTAGCAGGCCCAGGTTTGAACCCACCAGCCCCGGAGCATGTGGGCGGGTAGCACCCTAACCACTTAGCTATGGGCGCCCAGCCTATGTATTTATTTTTTTTTTAAGAAAAATAAAGGATAAATGGGGAATAAATTAAAAAATTACCAGTGTGGTACAATGTACACTACTCAGATGATAGGTACACCAGAAGTCCAGATACCACCACTATATATGTAAAATGGAATTCAATTTGTACTCTCAAAATCTTTTAAAATAAAAAAAAACTAAACTAAAAAGACAAAAAACAAAAATGCATTAAAATAAGAAAATCAATGAGAGGTAAAAATATTGGCAAAGAAAATTCAAAATACACACAAAATATAAGTATTTACATAAAAATTCTAAAGAGTCAATAAAAAACTGATGGGATTAGTATGAAAATTGAATTAAATATCTGAAAACAAAATCAAGGTATAACTTTGCCTCGTTTAGCCAGAGATAATTTTAAAAATATAATTTAAAAAATCAATTTACAATTGCTCAAAAACTTATTCATTCCTAGCAATAATATTAACTAGATGCAAACTAGATCTATGTCAAAAACCTTATGGACATTTATAAAAATCCTAAATAAATAGTGATTTTTAGGAAGATGTAATATTGTCAGTATGTCAAATTATTCTATATCTATTAATAAATAAATCCAAATGTACTTTAAAATATATACTTCATACTTCTACAGTTGATACAGAAGAGAAAAATACACAATAGCAAAGAAGTTTACAGCGAGTAATAATGAGGTAAAGCTTGACCCAATTCAAACTACAGAGTAACCTACAAAAATAAAAGGAGATAGGTATGAACAGAATAAACCTCAGATCGAATAGAATTTTACCTCCTTATCTTAGTGAGAAAAATATAGAAAATTTAACCTTTTTGGGGGGGGATAATTGGACATATTTTTAAAGAAAGCAAAAAAAAAAACCCATTTTGGGACTTCCACTCTTCTACCTGCGTGCTCTATTTCCACATAACAGCAGAGGATCCTTTTAAGATGCAAATCTGTCTATTTAGATTTCCTGCTCAAAACCCTCTAATAGCTTCTCACTGCACTTGGAATAAAACCTGAAGTCTTATTTATATTCTGGCAGCCCATAATGCGATAGCATCCTGATTACTATTCTGGACCAGTTTTCGTCTCCATCACTCTGCCTTTTCCTGGCTCTATTCTGGCTTCCCTGGCTTCTTCACAGGCCTCTTCCTGGAATGTCCCTCCACTAGATCTTTGCACATCTTACTCATTCATCTCATTCATATCTGTATAGAAATGTCACTTCTTCAGACACTACCCTTCTAAAAACCATCTCTAAAATATGCACTCCTTATCCCTGATTTATTCTTCCTGACCACCTCACGTCAGATCACATTTTAATATGTTTATTTTTTCTTCTTTTTTAGATAGAGTCTCACTTTGTCACCCTTGGTATAGTGCTGTGGCATCATAGCTCACAGCAACCTCAAACTCTTGGACTCAAGCAATCATCTTGCCTCAACCTCCCAAGTAGCTAGGACTACAGGCACCTGCCACAATGCCTGGTTACGTTTGGAGGGGGGGTCTCACTCTTGCTCAGGCTGGTCTCAAACCTGTGACTTCAGGCAGTCCACTCACCTCGGCCTCCAAGAGTGCTAGGATTATAGGCATTAGCCAACACATCCAGCCTATTCATTTATTTTTCATCTGACGTTCACAACTAGACTTTGAGTTCTGTGAGAAATCTTATTTTACTCTTGCTTGTATCCTTAGTGCCTAGAACAGTATAAGACACACAGTATGCACTTAGTAAATAACTATTGAATAAACAAATAAACTTAGTAAACAATTATTGCATAAACAAATACACCTTATGCCATATTTTATTAAATCTCTATTAAAATAAACTAGTGAGTAAACTGTAAAAAAAACTCTCCAAAAAATTAGAATAGGTGACACAAAATTCTATTTTATATTAGAAAAGGGCCTCTAAATACGAAATTCATAAAGGTAAAGAGAGACAAGTTATATCTAAGACAAAATGAGCAAACACACACAAGACAACCCCAGACATTTAAATAACAGACTTTATGTGACTAGAGGTGATATACAAAGTATGAGGAAAGAATTGGTATCATGTTTATATTGAAAAGTGATTCACCGAAGAGAATTATTTAAGAGATCTTATATGTCAGAAAGAAAAATACAAATAATTCAATAAAAAAGAGATCAACAAAATGTATAACTAATTTAGAAAAAAATCATTGGAATGGCTTTAAATGTGTTCAAAGTCACTAGTAAACCTGAAAAACTAAATTGTCCATCAGCATGGAAAAAATTAAAAAGATTAGTAATTTCAAATATTGGTATGAAGGCTACCAAACCAGTGGAAATTCACATTCACAAATGTGAAAAGTATAACTTTATTAATTTGAGAAGAAAATTTGGCTATTCTATGTATTATTCAAAATTAAAAGGGCAAACTTTAGACATGCCTCAAAGTCAGAGGAAAATTACTTATAATGTGTCCATGCCATGCATTCAATGTAGCTATTAAAAAGAAATCACAGAAAGATATTTCAAATTATATCATTAAGAGAAAACTAAGTCATGAAAATATATTACATATAATAAATAAATAAATTACATGGTATATAATTATATTATGGTACCACAGAAAGGCATATATACACTTATAAATATAAAAAAATGAAAATCATTAAAAATTACATGTGTCATGTATTTTTCAATAGTTATCTCTTAGTAAGATGGGATAGAGATAATGAGGAAGCTACTTGATAACAATTTTCTGGAATTCTTATAATCATAAAATATACATTTTGTATTCCTTATTACAAAATAATTTTAAAATGTAAGTATAAAAATACTTAAAGAAATCAATATACAATCTTGAAAATTTTTGTTTATTTATTTTTAGACCCTATGGAATGCTACTCAGCATAGGACATCCTTTGCAAGACTGAATACTCTTATGTCAACCTCTAAGTAAGGTATTTTCACTTCTATTTTTCTATTAGGCACTCCAAGTTTTAGAGAAATCTGGTAACTTCTATTTTCTAAGTTAAAAAATGTCCACTTAATGGCAAAAACATCAAGTCAAGGCCCTGCCATTGTTAAACAAGCATAACCACATGCCAGAGTGTTGCCAAACATTCTCTATTAATTTCACACAGACAGTTCAGACCAAAATTTTATGTTGCTTTAAGTCAAAGTATGGTTGGCCTGGGCTTCTGGAAGTGTATGCTCACTAGACTGTCTCACAGCACATCCCCAT
Organism: Arctocebus calabarensis; assembly: GCA_963573935.1. Taxonomy (NCBI): domain Eukaryota; kingdom Metazoa; phylum Chordata; class Mammalia; order Primates; family Lorisidae; genus Arctocebus; species Arctocebus calabarensis. The sequence continues at coordinate 56,072 of CAUYON010093088.1, forward strand.
CCTTACTCCCCATATTCCAGCCAGGTCAGAGAGCCACAAAATTAAATGCCTAGAGAAGATGTACTAGTTATTTTCTTTTATTCCCTATGGTGCAATATAATACTGGTGAGAAGTAAGACAGCTACTATTTCTAAATGGTTCTTAGAAGCAAAGGGACAGCTTAAGGGCAGGTGCAGTGACTCACATCTGAAATTCCAACACTTTGGAAAGCCAAAAAGAAAGTATTATAGGACCAGTCTAAGCAACAAAATGAGACCTTGTGTCTTAAAAAAAAAAAAAAAAAAGTACAAAGAAAACAAAAGGAATATGTTGAGATAAAATTTTATTCCAGAAGAATTATTCAGCTGAGCTCTCCTATAATGTCTAGAATGTCTGGAGAAAAAGAGAGAATCCAGCCATGTCTGACCCAGGAACCTTAATCAGAATCTTAGTGCAGGGAGCACAGCAAGAAGGTGGTAAACTGGATATAGTATATGATCCATAGAAGTGGAACTCTGATGAATCAGGTAAATGATGCCAATGGGCTGGGATTAGTTGACCCCCTACAGAGGTCTAGGAGTTTTCAGTTGTTGGAAGAAGCTATGTGATGAGTGGAAAGCTTGGAGAGTGGGTGGACTTGAACCGTATACAGCAACCAGATCTGAATGCCAGTTGGAGTGGATTTACCATAGGTTTGATGGTTAGCAAGGCAGCCATACTAGAAGATTTCAGTGGCCAGGGGGCTGCTATTGTGGGAAGTTTGTGAGAAGTTCTTAGTAGGACCCTAAAGCACTGCTGTCTTAATTCTACCTGCTGGGATCAGAACTCCACTCTTGGGACAGATGAGGTAGTCCTGCACCCCATAGGAACTGGAGTCAGGGGGCACTGTGAGACATTCCTGTGAAGGATTCTTGTGAGCTGTAAGATCCAAAACCGGCAGGGTCTCCATGCTAAGAAAACAATCAGGCATTCACCAAAGGCAACTAAATTTGGAATAAAGACCATAAAGGTTGCTATCTATGCTGTCTCCTAAAAAATCCACAGTGCCACCTGATGTTCTGGCAACATATTGCAACATACTTTCATCAAGAACAAGGACTTCTGTTTCAAGCAAAGGAGGCAATGAGAAGTAAAAAGTAGGACAAGAAGGTAAACAAGAAAAAAGAACACACAGGAGGAACCAACGGAAAAATTCAGGCAACATGAAAAACCAAAACAGAGGAACTCCCCCAAGGGACCATGAGGCAGCTATGGCAAAAGACTCCACCTATAAAGAATTAATGGATTTAACAGAAAGGGAATTTAACATATGGATGATAAAGACAATAAAAGGAATTGATGAAAAAATGGAAAGATAGAACTAAAAGTCAGTCTAGAGATATGTAGAATATAGAAAGGATATGGAGGAGCTTAATTAAATGAAGGAGACAATCAGAGAATGTAAATATGCAATAGAAATTATCAAAAATAGGTTAGACCATGGAGGAGAAAGAGCCTCAGAACTAGAGGATAAAGTTTTTTTAGTTAACCCAGGTAATTAAAGGGACAGGAAAGGAGAGAGAGAAAGCAGAACAAACACTTAGAGAACTATGAGACTCAATGAAGCATTCAAACATATGAATAATAGGGATTCCTGAAGGGGAAGAAGATTGCCCCAAAGGAATGGAAGCCCTAATGGAGACTATAAAAAATGAAAACTCCCAAGTTTTACTAAAGACTCTGACACACTTCATTCAGATGGATATCTAAACTCAGATCATCTCAACTGAAATGAAGCCTTTCCAACACACATTGTAATGAATCTGTCCAAAGTCAAGATGACAAAAAAAATTCTGCAAGGAGCCAGAAGTAAGCATCAATTGACCTACAGAGGCAGAGCCATTAGGATGACAGTAGACTCTTCAACTGAAACCTTCTAAGCCAGAAGAGCATGGTCATCTTCCTTCAACATTCTTAAACAAGCCAATTTTCAGCCCAGAATTATGTATCTCAGTAAACTAAGCTTCAAAATTGATGGAGAAATCAAATTTTTGGCGGATATACAAGCACTGAGGAAATTCACCACAAGACCAGCTCTACAGCAAATACTCAGACCTGTTCTCAACACTGACCACCACAAGGGACCACCAGCAAAGTAAACACCCAGAAGCTAAAGGTCAAACTTAGCTTACAGAATGGTGAAAAGGATAAACTGCATAATGAACTTTCACAAAATAAGATGAATGGAACTCCACCACACTTGTCAATTTTCTCAATAAATGTCAATGGACTGAATTCACCAGTGAAGAGGCTCAGGATAGCTGATTGGATAAAAAAGCAAAGGCATCCATACACTGTCTTCAGGCAGGAGTCACACCTAGTCATGAAGGACAAGTCAAGACTCAGGGTTGATGGATAGAAACCAGTATTTCAGCAAATGGAAATCAGAAGAGGGATAGCAATCTTATTTTCAAAAAATACAACTGGATGTAAAGCAACTAAAGCTAAGAAAGACAAATATGAAAACTTTATACTGGTCAAAAGAAAAATATAACAAAAAGACCTTTCAATTTTAAATATTTATGCACCCACCTTAAATGCTCCTAGATTTATAAAACAGACCCTGATGAGTCTGAGCAATATCATATCTCATAACACAATAAAGTCAGGGACTTTAACACCCATTTGACAGAACTGGACAGATCATCTAAACATAAAATAAACAAAGGTACAAAGGACTTAAATGTGACCCTAGAACAAATGAAATTAATAGACATATATAGAACACACCATCCCAAAGCTAAGGAATGTACATTTTTCTCATCAGCTCATGTTACATACTCCCAAATCAACCACATCCTAGGATACAAATGAAAGCTCAGCAAAATTAAAAGAGTAGAAGCTTGTATCTTCACAGACCACAAGGCAATAAGGTGGAACTCAACTCCAAATAAAATATTAATCCTCATCCAAAGGTTTGGAGACTAACAACCTTAAACTGAATGATAGTTGAGTTCAGGAAGAGACAAAAGAGGGAATTGTTAAATTCCTCAGACATAACAACAATGAAGACACAAGTTACCAACCCATGAGATATAGCAAAAGTAGTCTCAAGAAAGAAATTTATCCCATTAAATGCCTACATTCAAAAAACAGAAAGAGAGGACATCAATGAACTCATCAATCATTTTATGGAATTGGAAAAAGAAGGACAATATAATTCCAAACCCAGCAGAAGAAAAGAAGTTACCATAATTAAATCAGAGATGAAATAAATTGAAAACAAAAGAATCATTCACAATACGAACAAAAATAGTTGGTTTGGGGAAAAAATAAAATAAATAAAGCTTTGGCCAGATTAATTAGAAACAGGAAAGTAAAATCTCCATTAACCTCAATCAGAAATGAGAAAGGGGAAATAACAGATGCCACAGAGATACAAGAGATCATCTCTGAGTACTACAAGAAACACCATGCCCAGAAATTTCACAATGTGGAGGAAATGGATCAATACCTGTAATCACACCCTCTCTTTAGACTTAATCAAGGGGTAACTGATCTCTTGAACAGATTAATTTGAAGAACTTAGATTAAGGAAAGAATAAAAAATCTCCCAACAAAAAAAAAGCCCTGGTCCAGATGGCTTCAAACAAGAATTATGTCAAACCTTCAAAGAAGATCTTACACCATACTGCAGAAATTATTCCAAAATTTGAGAAGTACTCTTCCCCATCACCTTCTATGAAGAAAACATTACCCAGATACCAAACCCAGGAAAGGACTCAAAATTAGCAACTCAGACCAATTTCACTGATCAATATAGGTGCAAATACTCTCAATAAAATCCTACCCAATAGATTAGAGATACACATTTAAAAAAAAAATTCATTCATCATAATAAGTAGGTTCCATCCCAGGGATGCAAGACTGGTTTAAAATATGCAAGTCCATAAACATAATTCACCATACCAACAGAAGCAAAAACAAAGATCATATGATCTTGTCAATAGATGCAGAAAAAGCATCTGGTAAAATTCATCCTTTTCTAATTAGAACACTTAAGAATATAGGCATAGGTAAAACATTTCCTAATCTAATCAAAGCCATCTGTGACAAATCCACAGCTAACATTATACATAATAGAATACAACTGAAAGCTTTTCCACTTAGAACTGGAACCAGACAAAGTTCTCCTCTATTGCCATTACTATTCAACACAGTGTTGGAAGTTCTAGCCAATACAATCAGGCAACAGAAGAAAATAAAGGGCATCCAGATGGGACCAGAGGTTACACTATCCTTCTTTCCCCAAAACTCAACCACAAGACTCCAGGAAGTCATCAAAAACTACAGTAATGTCTCAGGATATAAAATCAATGTCCATAAATCAATAGCCTTTGTATATCCCAATAATAGACAAGATGAAAAGGTAATCAAGAACACAATTCCTAGCTGGGCGCTGTGGCGGGCGCCTGTAGTCCCAGCTACTTGGGAGGCTGAGGCAAGAGAATCGCTTAAGCCTAAGAGCTGGAGGTTGCTGTGAGCAGTGTGACGCCATGGCACTCTACCCAGGGCGATAAAGTGAGACTCTGT
>CAUYON010093093.1:0-17686 GCA_963573935.1 Arctocebus calabarensis
TTCATGGAATTGAGGCCTAGGAAATTCACAAGAAATTGACCTAGGCATAGGAGATGGGGGTTCAACATTTAGTCCTAAGTGTGAAGTGAAGGAGACACCAAGGCACAGGTGTCTCCTCAGCAGTTGTCCAGCCTTTTTGGCAATTGGAGCCTCTGGTGAAGGTTGGAGGTCCCCCTCCTTGCCTGTTATCCAGCCCGCTGGCTCTTCAGCTGGCTGCCACACTACCGACACTGCCAAGGAGGAGGCGGAAGGTCCGCCAGGGGCTATAAGTTTTAATCCAGTACCTGATGGATTGAGGGGCAATAGGTGCTGGGGAAAAAATATATTATTTTCTATTGTGTGTCCAGCATTCTGGCTAGAAATCTCCAGAAGATGTAAATTGAAAGCAATAAACTTAACCAACCTTGTAAGTTCTTGCTCATTTTAAAAATATATTTTGATTAGAAAATGTGTGGATAACTAGAGGTGGTTTCATTGGTAACAATTTGAATACTCACCTTCTATTTATTTTTAGTGCTTTTCAAGAGAAGCAGTCAGCATAATTGTTGGATGCAACTGGTTAGCCAAAACAGCATAACAAAAACCTATTGACTTGTTTAGATAATACATTTTGCACTTTCATTTATTTGAAGCTTTATAGCCAAATGTGAAGCTAGTGTAGTTTCATGCTCAGACTTGCCAATTTAGATTTTTTGAAGGGGTAAGATCTTTGTTAAAGAAATGTGATTAATTGGTTGGCTTATTTGGCTTACAGTAATTTAGGTATAAACATCTATGTTCAGATATTTAAACAACTACAAAGATTGACTGGTTTAAACATTCATGTCCTTAGTAATTTATAGTTTTATTATGTGTTTGTGATGTAACGGGTGGTTTTTCCATATTTTTTTTAATCCTTTAGGAAAAGTTGGCAGCTAAGAAAAGACTTAAAAAAGAGAGAGAGGCTCTTGGTGATAAGGTAAATAAAATGTTTAGCCTTCTTCCTGTCTTATATTAAGGAATGTTTCCTGCTATTCACTTTGAGTTACTTTCTTTTAAAATTTATTATGAAATGTTTCAGATGTATAATAAGATACAAAAATAATATAACAAACTCTTACTATCTTTTTCTTAGCTTAAGAAATAATGCATTAGCAAGTAATGTTGAAAGCCACTTATCTGCTGCTGTCTGATTGCTTTTCCCTGTAAAGACAACCACTCACATGAAATTATTGTTCATTTTATCTTTTATTTTGTTTATTTTTGCACTTATTTTTATATTTACTATGTTATATTTCTGTACATAAACAGTAAACACAGTGGTGGTGTTTTACTTCTCCCTAACTTTGGGATTGGGGAAGCTCCCCAAGTTAGGCTTGAAGTTAGAGCTCTTATGATTTGAAGCAAAGTCTTTATCAGGCCCTGGTGGGGAAAAGCCTTCTGTACTAGGATGGGAGTATATAAGAATGAGAGCTGGTACAGAGAATATGAACCTGTGAAGGGTAAGAATGAAGTGGGAGAAGGGAGAGACACCTGGATGGATTATGGCAAAGAGAGAGCAGAGAATGTATGGAGAAAGGATTTGGAGGGCCAGGCACTGTGGCTCATGCCTGTAATCCCAGCACTTGGGATGCCGAGGCAGGTGGATTGCCTGAGCTCACAGGTTTAAGACCAGCCTGCGCTAGAGCAAGACCTCATCTCTAAAAATAGCCAGGCATTGTAGCCGGTGACTGTAGTTCCAGCTACTTGGGTGACTGAGGCAGGAGAATTGCTTAAGCCCAGGAGTCTAAGGTTGCTGTGAGCTATGACGCCACAGCACTCTACCAAGGGTGACAAGTGAGACTCTGTCTCAAAAAAAAAAGAATGGATTTGGCTATTTTTGTGGTATTGGTAAGAAGTGAACTTTTGCTATTGAAAAAAAAACTTTTTACACCTACTGTCGAGAAATGGAATTTTTAGGGGGGAGGAAGAGCAGTGTCTTGTCTGCACGCTAGTGTGCAGTGGCATCATCATAGCTCCCTGCAGTCTCAAACTCCTGGGCTCTAGCAATCGATACCTGTCATCCCACTTGGCTAATTTTTCTATTTTTTGTAGAGACAAGGTCTCACTGTGTTACTTAGTCAGGTCACAGGCTTCTTGGCCTCATATGTGATCCTCCTGCTTTGGTCTCCCAGAGAGGTAGAATTATAGGCATTAAGTCCCTGCATCGCAGCTTCTATTGAAAAATTTAAAAAGAACTACTAAATACTCTTAGGTTATTGCATAATGAAGTTATTTTCATTTAATTTCATTTGTAGTTACTTATAGGTTATGATTTATACTTGGAAAATTTTAGAAACATACAACTCTTTACACTCATAAAGGTACCAAACAAGATATCCTACAAGAATAGGATATTTGAGAAAGGGAAAATGTATAATAAAGACTATACAAACAAAACACTCTACTATTTCATGGATTCTCTTAATACTGTTAGATTAAGCCGTTCAAAATTGCTCAATATTGGGCGGCTCCTGTGGCTCAGCGAGCAGGGCGCCGGCCCCATATACTGAAGGTGGCGGGTTCAAGCCCGGCCTCGGCCGAACTGCAAAACAAAAAAAATAGCCGGGCACTGTGGCGGGCGCCTGTAGTCCCAGCTACTAGGGAGGCTGAAGCAAGAGAATCACTTAAGCCCAAGAGCTGGAGGTTGCTGTGAGCAGTGTGACGCCACGGCACTCTACCCAGGGCGATAAAGTGAGACTCTGTCTCTACAAAAAAAAAAAAAAAATTGCTCAATATTAAACTGTTTTAACTGCAGAATCTTTCAGTCTCTTTTTCATTCTTCAATAATCAGTCAGTTATAGCTAATTAATATCCTGATAATTGCTTGAAAATACCACTGTTCTTGTTTATGACTGAAAGGTGACTTTTTGTCACTGCCTCCTTTAAAAAAATTACTTAAAACTTAATATTTATTTCATATAGTAATATAAAAATTAAACCCCAAATAGTTTATCAGCTTATGTTTTCTTCAAATCTCTACCAGTATAAATATATTTTATATTAGTTTTAGTTGGTGTATTGTTACAGTTTTTTGTTCCTGCCCCTTCATAGTTCATTTACACAGTTTCTTGATCTGAGCTGAGTATGCATGATTGCTGATTCTATCAGTTTTCCACAAATGTTGGCATGCTATGACGTGGCTAGTCATTATCATGTTGTGAGACTTTGCCTTATTTATTTGTTTGTTTCTTTTTTGAGAATTAGTCTCAAGCTATTGCCCTTAGTAGAGTACGTAGCCTTATAGCTCACAGCAACCTCAAACTATTGGGCTCAAGCAATCCCTGTTGCCTCAGTTATCCATTTTTAACAGAGACAGGATCTTACTCTTTCTCTGGCTGGTCTTGAACTCATGAGCTCAGGCTATCTATCCACCTCAGCGTCCCAGAGTGCTAGGATTACGGGAATGAGCTACCACGCCTGGCCTGCCTTCTTTATTTTTATATGAATAATGATACTGCTTTTTTCTCTGTATAAATTTTTCTCCTGCTTTAACATTCCTTACCATAAATCCCCCAAAGTAGACTTTCTGGGTCAATGGATAGACTTTGTTACATATTTCTTTTTTCGACCCTCTTTCTTCTTTTTAATTTTATTTTTTTGTTTTTGTTGACCTCCCCAACCTTGGAATTGTTACGTATTTCTGAATAGCTTTCTGGACATAGTGAGATAGTCAGGTATGTGATACATTTGTAATTTTTTTCTTTCTTAAAAAATACTCTTTGACATTTTTCTCTTTAGCAGTTATTTGGACCCCTATTTCTTCTCTCTGCTATGTCTGCCTGGTTTTAAGCCATTTCACTGATGATTAACCATTCTACTAGTATGTGTGTATGTCTGCTTAGTTTTGTTAAAAGGCTTCTTATCCAGTACTGTTATGATGTAACAACAGGTTGAGTTTTGAGGTTATTTGTAGATTTCTGTTATTTTATTTACTCTGAGGTAATATAAAATAATTAATGTAAAATGTTTCTAAAATGTAACCCTTTCTCTTTTATTTAGGCTCCACCCAAGCCTATACCAAAGACCATTGACAACCAGCGAGTGTATGATGAAACCACAGTAGACCCTAATGATGAAGAGGTAATGTTAGAAGTCATAAACGAATTTGAATAATCACAAACTGTTTAATTTAAAGTGCTCACTGATGAAGTTGTATAGTGGAGTGATCAAGTACAATGTTGACAGAGTGTCTTATTTGGTAGTTTATTTCACAATTAAATGTTATGATTTATTTATGATTATTTCATAATTGAACTTCTCAATATTGCTATAAGAAAACCCAAAATTTTCTAGAATTTATTTTATTATACGGTGGCTCCGTAGCTCAGGGGTTAGAGCACTGGTCTTGTAGAAATTGTTTTATGTCTAGATAAACTTTTCTAATCTCTGAATAGTAATTTTAATATTTTAAAGTTTTTTATTTCAAAGAATTTCAATTATTTCAAATATCTCAAAGAATTTTTTGAATTGTACACATCAGGTACTCTTTTAATATTTTAAAAGTGCTATTTAATATTTAAAAGAATTCCTGACATTGTAGACTTTTGTAGTATTTGTTAGACATTTTGATGTCTAAGGACAATGTTGATGGTGTTGTTTGTATTCTTATTAAAACTCTTGGTTTTAAGATCTTCCACTTTGCACGTTCTCTTTAAATAGTTTCTAACAGTGCAGTGAGAGAATTAAGATTTTAAAATTGCATATTCATAAAATGTTTTAAAATATTTTAAATTTTACATAGTTTTTCAATTTTTTAAAGGAAACTTGGTTTTGTGGTGTTTGCTTGTTTCCAAGCAGTGATGCTGCCCCTGTTCTTTACGCATCACCAGGCGTAGGTATTCACTCATTCAGTCTGTCAGTCTTTCAGCAAACATTTGCCTGCCGTCTGTCTGAGGACTTGAGATCCTGTAAGGCACAAAATACTCTACACACACAATTTCTGCCCACTCAAAGCTTACATAATAGTAACAAACAATAAACATAATATAAATAAAGTAAAATAGTAGGGTAAAAGACAATTAGGACTGCTTGGAATAGACAAGAGTTTACAATTTTATGTTTATAGAGGTTTGTGAATATGTCTGTGTGTATGTATATATTTACTTTTTTTTTTGGAGAGACAGAGTCTCACTTTATTGCCCTTGGTAGAGTGCCGTGGCGTCACAAGCTCACAGCAACCTCCAGCTCCTGGGCTTAGGCGATTCTCTTGCCTTGGTCTCCCAAGTAGCTGGGACCACAGGCGCCCGCCACAATGCCTGGCTATTTTTCTGTTTTGCAGTTCGGCTGAGGCCGGGTTTGAACCCGCCACCTTCAGCATGTGGGGCTGGCGCCCTACTTGATGAGCCACAAGCACCGCCCTATATATTTATATTTTAATTCTATTTATTTTGAGATAATTTCACACTTAGTGCAAGGAAAGTCCCAAGTCATACATTCCATTTAATAACTCTTTAAGCTCCTTTAATTCAAAACAAGTCCTCCCTTATTCGTTATTTGCTTTTATGACATTGACTTTTTTGAGGAGTGTGGATCAGGTATTCTGTAGAATGTACCTTAATATGAGTTTGACTATATGTAGTTTCTGTACTTTTGACAGGAATGCAGGTTAAATATCACTTATCCAAAATGCTTGAGACCTGAAGTGTTTGGGATTTTAGATTTTTTTAGAAAAGATATCTTGGGGGTGGAATCCAAGTCTACACATGTATTTATGTTTCTATACACATGGCATAAGGGTAATTTTTCCATGATATTTTTAATACATTTTGTGCATGAGACTAAGTTTAGATCACAGCTCATACATGAAGTCAGGTGTGGAATTTTCCACTTGTGGCATCATTTTGGTGCTCAGAAAATTTCAAATTTTGGAACATTTCAGATTTTCAGATTCTTTGATAATTAAAAATATTGTGAGTACTTTGGAATTAGGTAAATGAATATTACTCCTCAAATTTTCACTCCAGATTTTGCAGTTACAAAATTATTTCCAATCTGGTAGGTGAGCATCTTATAAATCTGATACTTAGTGTATCTCAGTGTAGTTTTAATTTGTATTTCTCTTGTTTTGAATGAGGTTAAACATCTTTTCATATTCTTTTTTTTTTTTTTTTTTCCTTCCTAATCTGTTTGTGCCTCTTGCCCACTTTTCTTTTGGGTAGGATTGTGATCCTTCATAGGCTAGTCAAAAAGATTTCATTGAGAAGATATTTTGGCAAAGACTTGAAGGATGTGAGGAAGTGAGCCATATGGGCAGAAACAGCTCCAGGATGAGGGAGCACCCACTGCAAAAGCTCTAAGGCAGGAGTGTGCTTAATATGCTTTTGAAAAGTAGCAAGGAGGCCATTGTGGCTGAAAATTAGTATGGAAGGAAGAGGAAAGTGTGGGGTGGAGGGAGGCCAGATCGGTGACTTCGTGGGCCAACTGAGTAGAATGAGGAGCCATTGGATGGCTTTGAATAGAATAATGACGTGATCAGGCTTAATTTTTAAAAATAACTGATTGCTGTACTGAGAATGTAATTGGAAATGTAAGCAGACAAGTTAAGAAGCTACCGAACCATCTTAAAGCGATAATGACAACTTGGACCTTAGTGGTTACTATGAAAGTGGTGAGAATTGACCTAAGTATTTTTCCCCGAGGTCAGTAGGTCACTGTGGACGTTTTGAGGCAGACTGTGGTATGGTCCATATCACTTCCATAAAAGCACAGTCAATAGCATCCTTTCTGATTCACCTCTGCAAGTTTCAACTTATAGGTGTTGCTGGGAAGGCTTCATTTGTTTCTGTCTACATGGATTTGACATTTCTTGATTTTTCCGTATCTTAAAACTTTTTTAATGACCAATATATATATTTTGAAATTAAAGCCACTAGAATTTCCTGGTGGATATGGATGTACAGTGTGAGAGAATAAAGGATTCAAAGCTGGTGTTAAGGTTTTAGCCTGAGGAATTGGAAAATGGATGAAATTCCAATTCCCAAAATGTGGAAGACTGGGTGAAGCAGATTTAGGGAGGAAAACAAGGGTTCAGTTTTGGATATGTTACGTTTGAGATGACTCTTATGAATTTTTAGAAGAGACGTCAAACCAGTATTTGGGATACAAATTCAAAATTCTAATTTAAAATGGCGGGAGATAAATTAGGAGATTTTAGGCGCATAAGGATATGCAAAGGTAAAAAGATTTCCTAGAATATTTACCTGTGCAAGAATTTGTTGAGTTATGTTAACTTTATGCGATAATACTAAAATTTTGTACAAAGCATTTTACATTCCTGTGTGGTATAAGAACAATGTTTGTTTCACATTTTGACTAATTCTTAGTGTAGTCAGACTGTCTTGTGGTTTGAATTTGTATTGTTCTATTTTCTAATGTGATTGGGCATCATTTCATGTAAGCACTGTTTGCTGTAGAGATATACCAGTTTATATCTTTTACCCAATTTTCCATCATATATATTTTACTGATATGTAGAATTCCTCTGTATAATTTGGATACTAACCCTTTATATGTGTTAAGAGTATTTTCCATTTTATGGATAGTGGCGTCTTTTGAGGATCAGAAGTTCTTTTCTCATTTTTTTTTTGAGACAGTCTCAATCCGTCACTCTGGGTAGAGTGCCATGGCATCTTAGCTCACAGCAACCTCAATCTCTTAGGCTCAAGCGCTCCTCTTGCCTCAGCCTCTGTAGTAGCTGGGACTATAGGCACCTGCCACAATGCCTGGCTAGTTTTTTTCTATTTTTTAATAGAGACAGTGTCTCGCTGTTGCTCAGGCTGGCCTTGAACTCCTGAGCTCGAGCAATCCACCCTCCTCAGTCTTTCAGAGTGCTAGGATTACAGGCATGAGCCACCACGTCTGGCTGAGTTTATAAAGATTTTTAATGCTTTTTATGTCTTATTTAAGAAATCTTATTGTGATTGTAAGTTTTTTTATTTCCTAAAAGAATTAAAAGATTATCTTTCACATTTTTGTTCTTAATCAAGAATTGTTTTCTCTTTGGTGTGAGAAAGGAGACCATTTTCTTTCTTTCTTCTCTTCCACTCCTACCCTTTTGCATATAAAACTAATTTTCCCAGCACTAGTCTTTGGAGCAGTGCAACCTTTCCTCGCAGTAAATTATTATTATTATTTTTTTTTGAGACAGAGCCTCAAGCTGTCACCCTGGATAGAGTGTGGCATCACAGCTCACAGCAACCTCCAGTTCCTGGGCTCAAGCGAGTCTCTTGCCTCTGCTTCCAAGTAGCTGGGACTACAGGTGCCCACCACAAAGCCCAGCCATTTTTTGGTTGCAGCCGTCATTGTTGTTTGGCGGGCCCAGGCTGGATTCGAACCCGCCAGCTCAGGTGTATGTGGCTGGCGCCTTAGCCCACTGAGCCACAGGTGCCGAGCCACCCCGCAGTCAATTATAACACTGTGTCATTAATCAGATATCTACGTATGCTTGGTCTTTTTCTGGGCTGTCTTTGCTCAGTCAGTCTGTCACTACATCATCACTTTCTTAATTATTTATCTTCATTATAAGCCTTTTTTCTTCTAAGAGTGTCTCTCTGATCCATGCTAGAGTGCAGTGACGTGGTCATAGCTCACTGCAAGTGTGAACTCTTGGGCTCAAGTAATCCTGCCTCAGCCTCTCAAAATGCTGGGATTACAAGTGTGTATTTTCCTTTAAAGCCTTGAATATATACTATACTGACTTTGAAGTCTGCTAAATTTGACATCTGAACCCAGCTAGAGTCAGTTACTGTTGACTGCTTTTTTTCTGGATTTTGAATTATACTCTCATTTCTTCACTTACCTAGTAATTTTTTTGGTTGACAATGGGACATTTTAGACAATGTATTGCAGTAATTCTGGATTCTGCTTCATTTTTTAAGGGCCGTTAGCTTGCCTGGACTCCAACTCTAGAATATATCTCCCCCATAGTATTCATGTATCTCTGCTGAGTTTTTTGGGATTTTTTTTTTTTGTTGTTGTTGTTATTTTTAACCTACATCCCTGTGTTTGTGTGGCTTGATGGTCAGTCCATGATTAGCAGAAGTGTTAAGACACCTTGAGCCTCATACACCTTCTGCCATCTGCTGTGTGCAGGTTGAGGAATGCATTTAGATGGGCAGCCCGTTCTCAGGTCTCCCTTGCCTTTCTCTGCTCACTGGGTTCTTTCCCCACCCACATGTGTGTAAAGTTAGCTGCCAGCCAGGGATTTATGGAGATTATTTCAACCCTCTAGCTTTTTCACTTCCAGAGCTTTCCTTTACATTTCTGTCTGTTCACACCAACCTTGAACTTGGTTCTGAAGTGTTGGATTGGCAGAGCTCTGGGTTTTAACACCCATCCCACTACTACCAGTTTTCCCTCCCCATCCTGCCGCCTCTAAATCCAAGATAGCTCTGAGTCCTGGAATTGGTGGTTATTGTTTTCACCACCCACATTGATGGAGGACATGAAAGGAACTTACAAACGAGCTTATCTTGGTTTGTGCCCTGAAATGATTTTTGACAATTTAGGTTTTATACTTGTATGTTACAAAGGGACATTTACCCAACTATTTTGTGTTGCTATTAATTAATATCAGTCCTTCCTAGTCTAGTTAGTCAGTGTCCAACAGTTCTGATGAAGTTGAGCTTTTAAAATTTAGGCCTAATGGATTATTTGGTTGGTATAAAATCTCTCTTCTCCATTCTTAGGTTGCTTATGATGAAGCTACAGATGAATTTGCATCTTACTTCAACAGACAGACTTCTCCCAAGATTCTGATCACAACATCAGATAGGCCTCATGGGGTAAATACTATAGTACTTGAATTCTTAATTTTCTTACATCCTGTTTAAAGTATATCTGTTCAGAAGAGTTAGTTAATTGCCCTAGATAATGTCTCTGAGTACGCTAAATAAAATGTAGTGCTGGGGATGTTTGCAGATTCACTAACCATGCATGATTCTTCAGAATAGGGTTCCTGAGCCTCAGCACTGTTACATTTTAGGCTGGGTAATCCTTGGAGCAGGTGTGCTGTTCTTTTCATTATCAGATGTTCAGCAGCATCTCCGGCCTCTATCTGTTAGATACCAGTAGCAACCACATATCACAGCCACAACTAGTCAGCCATCAAAAACATCTCTAGACTTTGCCAAATGTCCTCTGATGGAACAGAATCACCTCCAGTTGAGAACCACCGTGTTAGGACGATCAGCCTTTCATTTCATAAAAGATGAAATACTGTTCAGGTTTCATTCTTTCCCATGTTGCTTTCTGTTAAGAACACTCTTAACATAATCGTTATTTCTTTCATTATAAATATATACCACCTAAGGTTTGTCTTTTTCACTTTTGAGAATTTCTCTTGTTTTGTTTTACAGAGAACAGTGCGACTCTGTGAACAGCTCTCCACAGTTGTACCAAACTCCCATGTTTATTACAGAAGAGGTCTGGCTCTGAAAAAAATTATTCCACAGTGCATCTCAAGAGATTTCACAGATCTGATTGTTATTAATGAAGATCGTAAAACCCCGAGTATCCTTTGGTCATTTTAAGGAAAATTTCCTGTCTTGTCCCTCACTCCCTTTCAAAATATATTTAAAAGAACAAGGAAATATTCCCTAAAACTTTCAGGACATAATTTTTTTTTCTTACCAAAAATGTGTGCATATTTATTCAAAATTTTGCGAACTAGTTTTTTCCTTTCTATTCAGGAAATATTAAATCAGGTATGTGCCAAGCCATTGTTTTAATCCTGAGTAAAAGATTCACAGATAATACAGGAGACCGTCAGTGCACAGGGAATTACAGTAGACATGTAAACTCACCCAGTACAGTGTGGATGGTACAGTTAGAGAGAGAAATACAGGATACGGTTGAAATCCTGCGACTGATGAACTATGCCCTGGGGAGATCGGGGAGAAAGGCCTTCACAGAGAAGGAGGCGCTTACGTTGGGTCTAGCTGGATGAGGAGAACGAGGGGAGCAAGGCAGAGGAGCGATGCTCTGAGCAGAGGGATGACATTTGGAATGACAGAGGCACGAAGAGGCTGATCCATCTGGGGTCTGCACACAGGGTGGTCTCGCTAGACTTCACATTCCCAGAGAGGGTATCACAGCAGTGTGTTTTGAGGTAGAGATCTAAGCCCATGTTGTGGGCTTCTTCCAACCTAAAACATCTTCTGGAAGTCTCAGATCTGAGGAGAATATGTTACCTGAACCCCTATTTCTACCAGTTTTAATATAAGAGATCTTACTAGGGATGTCTAGGTTTATCGTTACTGTTGTTTTACTTATTTGTTGCATGGTACCTCTGAATTCAGTGACTTTAAAAGATGACCAGTTGAATGAGTGAGTCAGATTACTAAAATAAAATTATTAATGATTCACAAAAAGTAGAGACCAGACTGTGTTGCTGCTAGGATATTTTTTATCTTTAGTATCAGCGAACACTATTCTTTTTAAATTACTGTTTGAAAAGGCTATATTTTTAATTCTATATAACTTTCATAGCTTTTTTTTTTAGTATAACAAAAAATTACTTTATCCACTTGTATTAGTAGCTTTTCAGAAACTAAAATAAACTAAAACTTAGTAATGTGGGCTGTTGGCCATACTATAATTCAGCTCAACCAGATTAATAGACCAAAGGAAATAGAATCTCTTGAACTCTAGTCCAGAAAATATCTGTTTTTTAAAGTAGTTGTGCCATTTAAAAAAAAGCAACAAAACTGCCACCAAAAATAAAGTAGCAAGATCTGATTTCCTCTTTTTTTATTTTTGGCAGCTATAAAAAAACTCATCATTTCAAGGCTGCTAGTAACAGCCTGAGAAGCAGACATTCATCAGTGCAGTAAACCTTCTATACTTGTTTTATATGAAGTATTTTGTATAGGCATATTTTTCTGGTCACTTAGATCACCTATTGCCTTCAAAAAGCTTTTCTTTATAAAATTATGTTATCTATTTACCCAAATGTATTAATAGTTTTCTGTTTACCATATTGGACACCTTGTAGGTTAACTGTCAGGTAACTGTGGTATCATCAGTACATAGATCTGATTTATATTAAATATGTAGGTTGAGTAATTTCATCCATGTTTGAAACCGCATGTATGCATCTTCCTGAGATTATAATTTGGGGATATAGCATTATGCAGTAGATAATTCCTAAGTCTCAATGAACAGTATTTTTGTAACTGTAATCCTGCCTAGATATTAGTTTTTTATAATTTCAGACATACCTGATCTTTTCTGATTGCAGTCTAATGAGGCAGCTGATGGCAAAGTATTGGTGAAAAACACTAGGAAAACAAATCTGTCCTTGCTTTTGTCTACTTTATTAACAGGGAATTATCTGCAAATAAGGACATGGATAAAGGGACTGGGGAAGTCTATCTTGGATAAAGAGATTGTAAGATAAAGCTAAGAAATTCTTAAAGGAGGTCAGATACCCTAGCATCAAAAAATATCTGAGCAAACTTGTAAATGAGTCTGTTACCCTTTGAGGAAGATATGAGACAGGCAGATGGAGTTAGGATTTTAATAGGAAGGAGGGAGGAAAAAGGACTATGGGTTTATCTTTGCCATGATCCAGACAGAAAATGTAAACTAGTTCAAAGAATAACAGTTTAAGGACCTAAAAGAAATAATGGTGAATCCTAGAAGCTTAACATGGACTTAAGAATAACATATATAACTCATGTGTGGACACTTGGGGAAGAGTTGAAGAAACAGGACTCTGGGAACATGACAACTGTAAAGACAATGGAAAGGCTGTTCTGTGAAGGAATAGTGCTGGGGGGTAGGAAGTGACAAGTATATGCAGTTTAGACTTATTCTGAGGAAGAAGTGTGTCAGCTGTTTAAACTGTAGCTAACCCTTGTGGGTTTGCTATCGTATCGTGGGCAAATACGGTATCAAATACAGATTCCATGACTTGCTAGTTCTGTGACTAGTTCTTGACTAGTCAAGTTTTTCAGCTATTCTTTTTCCTGATTTTTCTTTTTTTTTTTTTTTCCCCTGATTTTTCAGTGTAGGAAATGATACCTGTCTTTGGAGTTTTGACAACAATTACATAAAATGTATTATGTTTCTAAGGCATAGTGCACAGCACTCAGTAGGCATTTAAAAAAATGTGATGTAGTGGGGAGCATGGAAGCTTTATCTGTATAGACCTATGTCCTCTATTCTTTCTAAATGGGGAACTGTTTGGCATTTGAAAAGGGGCAATTCTTGCTGCTGTATACTGAACATCTTGTAAGATGTTTTGCATTCTTGGCCTTTGTGGTACTAAATACCAGTAATGCGTGAGTCATCTTGATGAGCAAAATTCTCTATACATTTTCAAATGTATACACTGCTGGCTTCCCACTGGGGGCTTAGGCATAAGTGTAGCCCTACTCTGGTAGAAGCTGTTGTTGCCTAGCTGTGGAATTTCAGCTAATTTACTTGACCCTCCTCATCCTCTTCCTCATTGCAGAAATAGGCATGACAACTCTTATTTTGCATGAACTCATGTTAGGGCTTAGCAATGATAGAAAGCTTCTTGTTCCATGCAGGTACTCAGGAAAGGAAGTTATTTTAGAAACTGATAAGTTTGGATTTTATGCTTTGCTTTTAACACAACCCACAGGATAGTGGGAATACTCTAGAAAGGATTCAAGTTTTGATTTGGTTTGGAGAAAACGACTTTTACATTGCCTACCCCCATTAATATGTGCAAAAGAAATGTTTGTGGCAACTGGTCATGGGTGACTTGCACCTGTAACTCCAGCTACTCAGGCTAAGGCAAGGGGATCACTAAAGGCTAGGAATTTGAGACCCCATCTCTCAAGAAAAGTAAAAGATTAAGGAAAAAATTAGTTCTGGCTATACTTTGTGAATTTGAACCTGTGATAAATCTTTTAATACAGAGTGTCCCCCAAGTCACCGCACATAGGGAAAATGGGAAATTTTAACTGAATATACCTTCATTTATTTACAGTTTATTACACAATTTTACAAAGAGGTGGCTAACATGTAGACAGTATTTTGTAAGATTTTGCAATGAGTATTTTGGAAATAAAAGTACGTTCAGCTACAATTTCCCATTTTCTCTCTATATGGTGACTTTTGGGATGCCTTGTAGAAGGGAAAAATTCAAACATTTGCTGATAATGTGCAATGTTGTAGACACTAGTATTTGTCAGAAACAGATCTAAGAGTTAATGGATTAGGTGGGAAGAAAAGTATTTTCATGACTATAATTCAAGTAAGTGACCAGCACTTTAGTAAGAGCTTAATTCTGATTGTGTAAAAGGAGATAACATTTGAAGTGGGCCTTAATGGATGAATGAAATATCATAGGTATTGGAAATAGCATGAGCAAAAAAAATGCATGATAGGATAAACTTGTAGATTTAAGATTATGTGAGTACTTACCGATTAGGTATAGGTAGTAATCTAAATTAGCTGCACCCGGGGCTTACCCTGCCGATTGTTGGAAAGTGTCTTATATTTCATTTATAGACTGTTTAGCGTAATTCTTTGTTCATGGCAGACACCAAATGGTATTAATTGGTTGATTATAATTTATAGTATAGTAGTCCTACAATTAAGGGTTTATCTCTTGAGGAAACACTAATAAGCTTGATTTCAAGAAGACAACTTAGGAGTCTCTGGTCTTATGGGATATGCAAAGCTGACCCAGCATATCCTAACCCTATATATGTATAAAAATGGCATTTCTGGGTTGTGAGTCTCTGAACACAGAGGTTAATGTCTTCTACTTTCAGTGCGACATTATTCTAGACTCCCATCCTGGCTATTCCTGGTAGAGTGGTAGTCAATTAAATAGTGTTTCCACCTATCCCAGTGTAGGGTACCTCAAGATGCCCCATTGAGGGTAATGAGAAGCTATTTTTCATTGTGAAAAGAAAAAAGACTACACTAATTTTCTTAAAAGTTTTAAGTTGATGTGTTTTGAGTTTTTGCTAGGATAGGAAAACTTTGGTTAACTTAGAGGAATTTGTGCACCCACCCACCTTTTCACTTAGCTATAGATTTTAGGGGCCTTTGGACATACAGAGGACTAGTCATTTGAACAACTGAATTTATTTTTTAGAGTTCAGCGTTTTTCTTAACTTTCACGAACAGATGGACTTATTTTGAGTCACTTGCCAAATGGTCCAACTGCTCACTTTAAAATGAGCAGTGTTCGTCTTCGTAAAGAAATTAAGGTAGGTTGTATGCGTTCCTTGATGAGTGTTGATCCTCACATTTCTTTAGCAGACACAAATAAGTGATTTTAGTGATGGCATTTCTGTCCCCAATTAAAGCAATAGTTTTTGAGTTTTCTCATGAGGTTCTGATTGAGTTAAGGCCTACACGTGTTAGCCCTCATTACCCTGAAGCCTGTGGATCTTTAGTAGGACTTGACTTCAGTTGCATTCACAACATATTAAAATAATTTTAGATACATCTCATTTCATGGGTTTGATAGCCATCTGTAGTAGTCATTTAAAAAAAAAAACCTAAATCTTTCAAATCTGTCAAGTAAATTCTGGTACTTGAGTTACTGTTTTGCTGATTGACTCATTGTGATGTTTTTCATTTTGTTTCCTAGAGAAGAGGCAAGGACCCCACAGAACACATACCTGAGATAATTCTGAATAATTTTACAACACGGTTGGGTCACTCAGTTGGACGAATGTTTGCATCTCTCTTTCCTCATGATCCTCAATTTATGGGAAGACAGGTTGCCACATTCCACAACCAGCGAGATTATATCTTCTTTAGATTTCACAGGTGAGGAGGGTACTTTTTAACACCTTGGATTTTGACTTCGTGAAATACTTTTCAACATGAACCTGTTCTCCAATGTAACAAGTATTCTAGAGGAAAAAAATTATCTTTTAACTTTGTCATAATGTTAAGTAATGGGAGTCTCACTTTATCGCCCTCGGTAGAGTGCCGTGACGTCACACAGCTCACAGCAAATTCCAACTCCTGGGCTTTAGGCGATTCTCTTACCTCAGCCTCTTGAGTAACTCGGACTAAAGGCGTCCACCACAATGCCTGGCTATTTTTGTTGTTGTTATTGCAGTTTGGCAGGGGCCAGGTTTGAACATGCCACCCTCGGTATATGGGGCCAGCGCATTACCGACTGAGCCAAAGTCACTGCCTAGACTTTTTTTTTGAGACAAGAGTCTCAAGCTGTTGCTCAGGGTAGAGTACCATGGTGTCACAGCTCACAGCAACCTCAAGCTCTTGGGCTCAAGCGATTCTCTTGCCTCAGCCTCCCCAAGTAGCTAGAACTACAGGCACCTACAACGATGCCCTGCTATTTTTTGTTGTTGTTGTTGTCATTGTTGTAGCTAGCCCAGGCAGGGTTCGAACCCATTAGCCTCAGTGTATGTGGCCAGCACCTACCCACTGAGCTACAGACGCTGCCCCAGATTAATTTATTAACTCTTTTGTCTTTAAAGGTACATATTCAAGAGTGAAAAGAAAGTAGGAATTCAGGAACTTGGACCACGTTTTACCTTAAAATTAAGATCTCTTCAGAAAGGAACCTTTGATTCTAAATATGGAGAGTATGAATGGGTCCACAAGGTATGTGCTTATTATTTAAAAATCCATTTAAGGGAGCCAGGTGTCGTAGCTCTCACTTGTAATGTTACTAGCACTCCAGGTGACCAAGTGAGGAGGATCTCCTCAGTTCAGGAGTTCAAGACCAGCCTGAGCAAGAGCAAGACCCCTCACTTGTCTCTACTAAAAGTAGAAAAATAGGCACATGCCTGTAGTCCTAGGTACTTGGGAGGATTAAACCCAGGAGTTTGAGGTTCCATTGAGCTAAAATGATGCTGCACTTGAATTTGGGTAATAGACACCTGAAAAGTATGGAGTAAGAAGGAAACCATGGGCTCTTGTGTGCTTACATCTTAGATTATGCTTCTGAATTTCTTCCCCTATAAGCTAGAAAAAACCATCAGACATGGTTATTTAGGACTGCTGATTAATCTTGGTTCATTTGTAATAGCCTCAGTGGTTCTCAAAGTGGGACCAGTATCATCACCTAGGAACCTATTAGAGATGGAAGTTCTGAGGTCAGACCTACTATATCAGTAACTTATGGGATAAGATCCATATTCAGCTGTATGTTCGTTCCTTGAGAACTACTGCTATATAGGTTTGGAAATCATCTTAAGTCATAAATGAAAACTTCAGTGTTACAAAATTCTATCTAGTAAGCTGGACTTAGGTAACGTTTTTACTCTAAAATTAACACACGTACTCTGAAGAGTAATCACCAACATCTTTTTTATGTTAGACCTATTCAGGGTCTCAGAGAAAAACCCAAGGTTTTCAGCACTATAAAGATCTAAGGAAATCAATATTCACTCATACCCGAATTGTTCATTAATTTTCTTTTTTCCCCCTTCCCCTTCTAATTTACAGCCCCGAGAAATGGATACAAGTAGAAGAAAATTCCATTTATAAAGTGCTGAAGGAATAGAATTAGACTTTGCTGAACAGACTAATTTTAAAGTTGGTAAATTATTTGTGACAGAACACTCTTTTCAAAATGGTATTTACTGATTTCATAAATCATCTTTTGTGTCTGGACAAATTGCTAAATGTCAGTAGTTTATATGTCAAACACAAATAAAAGTCACTTTGGTGACAGTTTAGGTTTCCTAAAACTTAA
>CAUYON010093099.1:0-11186 GCA_963573935.1 Arctocebus calabarensis
CGGGCACCTGTAGTCCCAGCTACTTGGGAGGCGGAGGCAAGAGACTCGCTTGAGCCCAGGAATTGGAGGTTGCTATGAGCTGTGATGCCATGGCACTCTATCCAGGGTGACAGCTTGAGGCTCTGTCTCAAAAAAAAAAAATGTTTTCATATAGTAAACGAGAAAATATCATGAATGTTATGTCAATCAGGTTGATAAAAATATCTCAGATTGCACGTGAAGCCCGCACACTGTACCCCATGATTGAACTAATAATGTACACAGCTATGATTCAATAAAAATAAAATAAAATAAAATAAAATCCTGTCTCAGGATAGAGGGCTGTACAGTCTTCCCATGTTTTCCTGAGTCATTTTTATTTGCTTTTCCAAAACACTTATTTCATGTAAGGTGTTGATGGTATTGGCACAAGTTTATGTGGTATTCCCTTATTAGCCTATGAATATTAGTAATGATACTTTCTCTCTTATGAATAGCATTAGTAGTTTGTGTTGTATGTTTTCTTGCTGATTTGTGAGGCTAAATGTTTATCAATTCTTTTCATTTTTTCTCAAGGAGCCACACTGATCTGATTTTCTCCCAATAATCCAGGTTCCTGTGCTGATATTTATCTACCTTTTTCTGCTCAGTTTGGATTTTATGTGCTCTATGCCAAGTTTCTTACCATGGATGCTGAGGACTTGGATTTGAGTCCCTCCCTCTTTTGTAATGTGAGACTTCAGTGAAATAAATTTCCCTCTAAGTAATATTTTAGATGTTGTGTTTTCAATTTCATTCAGATAAAAATACCTTCTAATTTCCGTTTTGATATCTTCTTTGAGCAAGGATATTGAGAAGAGTTTTTGTTTCCAACTTCTATGGGAATGTTCTAGCTATCTTGCTGGTATTGACTTCTATGTTAATTCTGTATGGTTAGAGAATTTCCTTTTGGAAAGAGCCAGAAAAACTGGAGAGCCCTTTCTTATGTAATAATTGCAGAGAGGTAACATTTCAAGGAGAGAGGGAAGTAAGGGGAAGAACAAAATGTGTGGGGACACCAAGGTGTGTGGATCCCGGACACGGGTGGGGTGAGGGGTGGGAAGCAGCACAACTCTTGTCTGGTGACAGCAGGGAAGGCAGAGTGTGTGGGCTTAGATGCAAGTGTGTTAGGGAAACTAAGGCCTTGAGGGCACCTATTATCTCTTTGAAGGGTGAGACTGGAGGTCGTCATTTTGTTTTTTTCTTGAGGCATGAGTCTTTTTATGTCACTCTGGATAGAGTGCCAAGGCATCATAGCATGCTGCAACCTCAAACTTTGTTTGGTGATCCTGTTGTCTCAGCCTCCTGAGTAGCTGGGACCATAGGTGCTGGCCACCATGCCCTGCTACCTTTTTGTATTTTTATTAGAAAAGGCGTCTAGGTCTTTCTCAGGCTGGTCTCAAACTCCTGAGCTCAAGCAATCAACTTGCCTTGACTTCCCAGAGTGGTAGGATTATAGACATGAGCCACTGCACCTGGCCTTACAGGTCATTATTGAGAGGGGGTTCGTTTGGTGGTCTTGAGGAAAGAATAACCATTTTGCAGATAGGGAAAGAAAAGGTAATAGTGAAAACATAAAGTAGCAGATGAGTCAATTTCTGTAGATGAGAAGATGGGAAAATTTTAATAGTACCTGTCAGGTCAGTTGCCGTGGCTCACTCCTGTAATCCTAGAACTCTGAGACACTGAGGAGGGTGGTTTGCCTGGGGTCAGGAGTTTGAGAGCAGACTGAGCAAGAAAAAGAAAAATGTGGACCTTGTGGTGTGTGCCTTTAGTCCATCTACTCTGGAGGGGAGGCAAGAGGATTTCTTGAGCCCAAGAGTTTGAGGTTGCTAAGAGGTAAGATGCCAGGATACTCTACCCAGGTTGACCGAGCGAAACTCTGCCTCACAAAAATAAATAAATAATAAAGAAAGAAAAGTCCCTTCCAAGTATTATACAAGAAAAGGGTAGTCTGTAAGAGTAGGATATCAAAGCTCATGAAACTGGCTTGTTAGGTGGCAACTGTAGCATAGCGGTTATGGCAGTGACCACATACTCCGAGGATGGTGGTTTCAAACCCGGCCCAGGCAGGCTGAACATCAATGACAACTGCAACGGAAAAATAGCTGGCTGTTGTTGCGGGTGCCTGTGCTCCTAGCAACTTAGGAAGCTGAGGCAGAAGACTCGCTTAAGCCTCCAAAGAGTTTGAGGTTGTTGTGTGCTGTGGCATCCAGGCACTTTACCAAGTGTGACATAGTGAGACTGTCTCAAAAAGAAGAAAAAAAAAAAGAAAGAAGCTGGCTTGTTATACAAGGAACTTGGCAGACCTATCACAGGTGTCATTTCAGTTGACAAAAATGTGCCCAGAGGCTTATGGGAACTGAACCGTGTATGTCCTCTAGGAGCCATAGTTTAGTACTCATGAAGTCCATGTTCGCAGGAATTTTGTAAAACATAATTGGTGAATGATGGGATAAACTATTTCTGGCGTAGAACCTACTATTAAAAACACTAACTCATGTAACACTTGATTTGAAATAACAAATTAGGGTTGGCGCCTGTAACTCAAGTGGCTGAGGTGCCAGCCATATACACCAGAGCTGGCGGGTTCAAATCCAGTCCGGGCCTGCCAAACTATGACAAGTACAATAAAAAAATAACCAGGCTTTGTGGCGGGCGCCTGTAGTCCCAGCTACTTGGGAGGCTGAGGCAAGAGCATCTGTTGCAGGAACGGAGATGCAAGGAAACAGCAGCTTTGCCTCAGGTGTAAAACTGGCTCCTGTAATTATTAAGAGGTGCAAGAAACTGGACTACATAACTCAAATGGGGTGTAGCAAATCATGTTTATTTTAGGCCACCTTATATACCCTGGTGGTCACATACATACTTAATCTATGATCTATATCTTTTACCATTACCTAACTTCTTCTGTCTAAAATTAACTTGTGGGGAGACATGCAGTCTACAAATCAACACAATACCTTCTGCTTTTACATTCTTCTCATACATGTGTCAGCTTTTGAACAAAGATTCTAAATTAAGATCACAAAGAGCTCCAGGGAAACTGGAGAATGAAACCCCTTAAGCACACACTTAGTTAACCCATAATGGATTTATGACTTTGTTTCTCTACAGAGCAGAGATTTTTAGGCTCCAGAACAATATGTGCAGAACATATGTCATCCTCTGATCTGTATTACCAGGGTTGGGGTTGACAGCCCCTAACCTCCTGGGCTTAATGGAAGCATACTTTCAGAGTCACTATTAATATGGACTTTTACCTCTGGACAAACAGTCTCTGTGTATGCTCGGGGAGGGGGGGAGGCCCATTCTCTAGCTTCTGTATTAGCAGAAGTCATTTTAACCCATTCAAGGCTTGCCTTTTTGTGGCTTGTGTAGGGTTGTCTTCTAACTCTAAATTTCCCCTTTCCTTTTTTGATGCATGTCATTCATGTCATAACCCATTAAACGATGAATGGACTCATCCACTCATCTGGAAAAGTCCTCACAACCCAGTTCCCTCTTATGGGCCCCCCTGTCAATACTGCCACATGGGCGATTAATCATTAATATGAGTTTTGGAGGGGACAAATATTCAAACCATAGCTCTGGAAGTATAGGGAATACCACTTCTAGCACAGTCTATGACACTCTCTCCAGGTATTTAAAACAAAAACACAGACTTCCCTACTTCACTGGCATCTGGTCTGTGTGTTTTAATTTACTCTGTTTTGTTAATAATGAATCTAGAACACAATGTCTCCACATGAGTAGCAGTCTACATTTCTTCTATTCTGAATTATCTGTTGAAGGTATTTGCTCATTTCCTGTTAAGGGTTGTGTTGGTCAGGGGTTGCGGTTGTCAATTACTGTGTTACAAATTACTCTGAAATGTACTGGCTTAAAATAACAGGTATTCTCATGCTGCTGTGGGTAAGAATTTAAGCAGGACTTGGACAGGCAGTCTTTTGCTTATGGTGGTGGTGACTGGAGTTCCTTGGTGACCTTTGTTGGTGGCTGTGTTGATCTGGAGGGCCCATGATGACTTCAGTCACATGGATGGCTCCCTGGTAGAGAAGGCTGGGCTCAGCCGCATCCCATCTCCATCTGTGGGCAGTGCCAGGGCCCCTCCTTACTGAGAAGAGCTTTTCCCTTTCCTCTTGAGTGCACTAGGTGTGGGCGTCTTGGTGCTGTGGATTTTGTGGCTAGGAAGGAAATAGAATGTAGGCAGTGAGCTGGATCTGCACATCTTACCAAAATAATCCTTTTCTTTCATTACTTTCTCCCATATATTTACCGTCTCACAATCTACAGCCCCCTAGAAGTTCATACCCCTTTTCCTTTGTGCTGTTTTGTCTCCACAATTCATCGTTGCTTGTTACAATAGTCTAGAAACCACTGGCCTAATTGCTTCTGTGGGCTTTCACTGTTCTATGAAGACCTCATATGTATATATAATGACAGCCTGTCATCGCAAATAGTATGTTAAGTCCCCCTAGAAGACTTAATGGACCGCCTTTTGGCCAAAGGGTCTTCAGCAAATCCTTAAATTTGAGTTGTGGGGCAGAAGGAGAAGGGAGATCAGACAGGTTTCGTTATGCCCCTCCAGTTTGGAGTTGCTCTTTCTAATAATAAGATACCAAATCATTAGCAGGAGTTAAGGTCACTCAAGACCTAATTGAAACCACAGGTCCAGTCCACTAACTGAGCAGATCACTTTGCTTTTGAAAATGTCCCATAGCTTTTTCTTTTTCTTCTTTCCTTCTGTCCTTTATCACTCTTTGTCACTCCAAATTAATTAAATGGCCCAAGCCATTGAACCTCAGGGTCTGGCCAAAAAACATGTCTTTTCCTTCACTTCAATGGCTTGGGCTGGTGACTCGCATATCAGTGGATGTGATCAGAGCAATGTTTGAGAAAGCACAGGTTCCTTGAGTGTTGCTGTTGCACCTCTGCCCTGTATGGTGAGGACAGGCCTGGGCTAGCCTGCTGCCCTTGAGTGAGCAGGAACTATGTGGAGCAGAACCACCTCCACCTGAGGTCAGCCTAGATCAATCATTCTCCAACCAGCCTCATAACTGTGGGTGATAAGCCCTGTTCAGCTCAGCAGGCTGCAGAGTCTGCTTTGTAGTCAATAAATCTTGGAATGGTTTATTAACTATTACTAGCTGAGTTCTAGTGTAGCTTTTTTTTTGGCCTTTCAGGCCTCTGTGGGTAAGAAAGGTATGCAGAAGCAGGCTGGGATGAGTTTAAATGCCTAGTTCATCACATCACCACAAATCTGTTTTCCTTCCTAATTTGTGAAAGCCTTTTATGTTAACAAGGATATTAAGTCCTAGTCATGAGGCTGTCACTGGTCTCTTCAGTGCTTTCTGTCTTGTATTTACTTGTATTGATTCAGCTCCTTTTGTGTAGAGAAGTCATCTGTATACAAGTTTCAACAATTAAGGTCATGCCTCGAAAAAGCACTAGAGACCGCATTGCTGAGTAGCACTATGGTCCTTTTGTAAGTAGTTCCCTTGAGAAGCGATATACTGATGCCAGTGCTAGACCACTGTTCAAACTAATTTTGGAAGTCTTTCTGGAATGGTCATCAGTATTGTCATCTCATGGCACACAGAAACAGGCAACAACAGGGGGCAAAGGTACCATCTGGGATTATGCATGAATGCTTGTGAGAATCCTGACCAGGTGGACCAATATGGCAGCCCTGAGGGAGCCTTTGTTGGCCTCAGGTAGCCAGTCCCCACACAGTCCCCGCTGGCTGGCCATTGTGTGCACACCCCCAAACCGACAGGGGTCCAGTGTGGAGCACCCCTCATTGTGGGAAATTGGGTGTGGCAGGAAAGGCTGTCTGCTTGCCCTTCATGCAATGTGTAGTGTGGGGAACTTGGTGCTAAAGCATTCCTAGGGGACCTGCTTCTGGGTCAGGGTTTAATACTTACCAGAAGAGCTGTTGTAAGTCAGCCTGAAACACAAGGGTGTGTAAAGAGCAGAGAAAAGAAAAAAAGCAAAAAGAAAAGAATCCCATAGAATGACAATAATAAGCACCACCTAGCAGGACACCACCACGCTTTGAGCCAAACACAAGTGGGAGATGTTGATATACCAAGGTTCTGAAACCTTACCAAGATGTTTGTACAGTGCTGCTGACATGAGCACATGGTAGCAAGTTCACTAACTGACTGTCCTGCAATGATAGCCTTGATGCTCATTCCAGTGAAGAGTTCCAAATTGCTTTGAAGTTTGGATGAGGCACTGGCATTTGGACCTACCTTCCCAAGGGAGCACCTGGAAGGTAATCATACTGATATTTAACAATGAGGTATTTTTTCTTGGATGAGTTTGTGAACTTCATTGTCTGAACTGTGTATGTGCACCAACTTGATCCTTTGGTCTGTAGTTTCTTGTCCACATTTCCCATTTCTGCAGTTCTGCTATGCAGATATCCTCTTACCATCCAACAATATTCTTTCTAAAAATGTGCCTACATCTCTTAGAAACTCATCCCCAGAACATTTTTTTTAAAAACGAGAATTGCAAATTCTTCAGACTGACATGGGTTCCTAATAGTCAGGCTTGGAGTCAGCTCTCTTGAAGTCAAGTCTGCAGGCAGTGGACTAGGGATCCCTCTTCTGAGAATTGCATATGGAGTGCAACAGGTGCGGGAGACCTTCCTGCCTTCCTCACATCTGAAGGAAGGAAAAGGTTATATGTACAGGCATTTATCTCTTGTCATATATGGTGTGAAGACGTACTTCAGGACTGGTTTAGTGATTGTTGGCTCAGATGTTTAAGATAAGTTTAATATGAAAAGACTTCTAGCCAAATTGTCTAACAAGTGCAGAGTTCTCTGATTAATGGTTCATTTTTAACAGTGTTACTGTGTTCTTTCCGAACAGTCTGGAGAAATCAGGTAGAGAGAAGGGAAATGGTTAAACTCTGCTCTCAAAAGTGTATTTCACCCAATTTCTGTAAGTGATACATGGTTCAAAAGGAAGTTGTCTTGAACCTGGAAAACAATATGGGAAATACTCATCAGTGTTGCAAAGAAAGCCAAGTCATGAAAATCACTTCAGTGCCATGTCATTAATTCTTGTTCTACTGAATGTTGGGTTAGCGATCTTCAGGAATGCATCCATTTGTTAGAATTTCAGGAAATTTTTACCCAATCCAATAGGAAAATGTTAATGTTATCAAAACTCTGTTTTTCAGGTTTCTAAACTTGTTAATTGTTTTAATGAATCTCCTCGAGGAAGACGCCATTTTGGACTATAGCTGATGCACTTGCTTGTAGAGAAGAACCAAGGTAAAATAACAGTTGTCTATGGCTGACTGAGATGTAAAATGGCCATGGTACAAGATGTGATGAGAGTTTTTCATAATGACACAACTGACAGTTTGGTCATTTCAGTCAGTGGCATATATGATGAGCATAGGAATTGAAGTTGTGACTAACACATCAGAGTTTTAGAAACTTAATACAAATCCTGGAAGATGTGTTCATAGCCTAGCCATATAAATTTAACTAAAAGAAGGTTAAACAGCATTTCTTATTTGACAATGCTTCCCAT
The DNA here is from genome assembly GCA_963573935.1 of Arctocebus calabarensis. NCBI lineage: Eukaryota > Metazoa > Chordata > Mammalia > Primates > Lorisidae > Arctocebus > Arctocebus calabarensis. Next base: position 7,575 of record CAUYON010093099.1, read on the forward strand.
ATGATGGTAACATTCCATATATGCTCCATATGATTCTCTTGGTCTTCCAAGGCCTCTGCCTTTTAATATTCTTTACTCTGAGTGCCTACAAGTTAGTTGGAGGTCAAGTCATCTTCAGAATTTGAAATTGGATTTGGGAAGTTTGTCAAATAACAAAAGTTTCCAACACTTGATATCAAAACAGGAAATGTTTCAAACACTCGATCAAAATAGGATTACAGTACAATAGTCATTCATTGAGCCAAAGTGATAATTCAAGTGTTTCAAAGAGCACAACCCTCCACTCCTTGATAGAGAGGGGTCTCAGTTTTCCAAACAACCAAAAGACTGATAAAGCCAGCCTGAGAATACAGAAGCTGCCTCGCATATTTTTTTTGTTTGTTTGCAATTTCCTCAAGGAGTAAATGAAAAGTCTCTGATCTCTCATTAATACTACATGAAAGGTTGTTCAAAAGAGACAACCAAAATGTCCCTTCATATCAATATATTGATACTAAACCAAGTTTAAATAAAACCTTATAAATAGATTTGTTCAACCTCAATCAGCTATGACCGTGGTCTGTTTTATAACTGTTTCCAATTTTTCTCGTTCTGTTTCTTTCTTCAACTTTCTATATCCATTTGGCTTTACTATCATTATCTTTTAACTTTCAACTTAAAATAAATTTTAAATAACCTGTAAGCTAGGCAAAGTTTTTTCTTTAACATATAGCCATATCCGCCTGTCTTCCTTACAACCTTCATTGCAAAAACATATCTTCCATTTCTTACAGTTCTGCATGGAGTATTATTGTCTTTCTCTCCTATGTTCAATTACCCTAGATTATTCAGAATTTTCAGTCTTACTCACCTAAGAAGTAAGCAATTTTAATTATTTACTACCAGTTGCAGAGCCCAGGACAAAGTACCGAGCTGTGCAGAGAATTCTTGGAGAACATGACTGCTCCCCCTCCCAGCACAGCCTGGAGGCACAGCTGGACCATGAAGACACTTGCCTCTGCCCTGATCATGTGTGTGTTCCCAGGCTCCACCATGACCACCTGGCTAGAGCCCAGAATCTAATGACTCTGAGACCTAAATGCATAGACAAATCTGACAAGTATCAAAAATATCCCAGGAGCAAGAGTTCTATGACTTTAAAACATCTATCAAAGAGAGTCTAACCCTTTGTGACCAGTAGATCCAGGTAAAATGTGTCACATGTCACTTCTGACACTACTTGCCATGGCCCTGGACTGGCCAGATCTCGGGTGCAGCTTAACTAGGTTCTGGACGCAGATGGCTAAGTTACCTTGCTCAGTTAGGTGCCTGAGGGATATCGACTTTAGCTTGAGAGAGAGAGAGAGAGAGAGGGAGGGGGGGAGAGAGGGCGAGAGGGAGAGAGAGAGAGAGACACTTAGAAGGAATAAAGCAGTCTTCTCAGAAAGAGAGATAGATCTTAGTCTTTAGTAGAGCTTAATAATCTTCAGCAGAGAGATACCTTGCTGGTGTTCTGCAGGCAGGCAGGAGAGGAGACAGAGTCAGAGTAAGCGAGACCATGATAGAACGCGCATGCTCCTTCGCTGCCTTCTCCTCCAGCCTAATATAAGGCTAATTTCGTGCCTCTCAACACCACAGGTGTAGAGACTGCCAATTTACCACTGTTCTCATCTCGGGAGCTCTCCGTGCTTGTTAGGAGAGCTAAATCCCTTCCCACGCCCTTTCTACCCAGGTGTTCCATCATTGAGTTGTACAGGTATTTCTTATAACTCTCATTCCTCCTAGCCATAGGCTATATGGGCTCCAACAAAAGCGTTCGAATTATATTTACTATCGATGATTCTGAAGATATACTATTTCTTTATCTGACAAATTAAAAACCACTTTTAGTTACCAAAGATTACTAATGTCGTGTGAACTTAAAGGATATTTAGCATGTTCATTATGAGTGCTCATTTATTTGTATCAATACGGTATCATGTAGATACCATATAGACACATCCATATACACACACAGGCACATATGAAAAACAAAAGATTTTGTAGCTTTGACTGTAAAATTTTAGCCAGGAGACAGGTAGAACTCATTCATTTAAAAGGACAGTTGGTTCAAACTGTGCCTTCATGAATTGAAGAAGATAAAAGTTTATATGTCTGACTCATTGTCTTTCTCCCAATGTGAGTGCCTGGTGAAACTAACCATTCCAGAGTTTTAGAGGCAACTTTGTAGCAACCTACATCTTAAAGAAGATAAAAGTTTATATGTCTGACTCATTATCTTTCTCCCAATGTGAGTTCCTGGTGAAACCAGCCATTCCAGAGTTTTAGAGGCAACTTTGTAGCAACCTTACATCTTAAGGTATAGAGAAATGTGTTTGTTTTTCTTCAGACAGAGATCTCATTTTGTAGCCCTCAGTAGAGTAATTTGGTGTCACAGCTCACAGCAACCTCAAACTCTTGAGCTTAAAAGATTCTCTTGCCTCGGCCTCCAGAGGAGCTGGGACTACTGGTACCCATCACAACACTGGGATATTTTTAGAGATGGGTTCTGGTTCAGGTCGGTCGGTATCGAACCTGTGAGCTCAGGAAATCCACCCACATCAGTCTCCCAGAGTGTTAGGATTACAGGCATGATCCATTTCCATGATATACTTGCCCTATAAGGAATTTTTTTTTTTTTTGAGACAGAGTCTCACTTGTTTCCCTTCGTAGAGTGCTGTGCCATCATAGCTCACAACAGCCCCCAACTCTTGGACTCTAGCAATTCTCTTGCCTCAGCCTCCCAATTAGCTGGGACTACAGGTGCCTGCCACAACACCTGCTTATTTTTAGAGTGGAGGTCTCGCTCTGGCTCAGGCTGCTCTAGAACCTGTGAGCTCAGGGAATCCACCTGCCGTGGCCTCCCAAATGCTGGGGTTATAGGTGTGAGCTACTGCACCCGACCTAAAGAATTTCTTTTAAAAGAGATTGGTGACACTCTGTTGCTCAGGCTGGACTGGAGTGGAGTGTAGCCCAGTGTAGTGTCCTTCATGCCTCCTTGAACTTGTAGACCTGAAGGGAAACTTGCCCTTTCTCCTAAAAGTTTGCTGAAAGATCAACTTACAATTAAGGCAGATTAATAAGAGAAAATATTTCTTTTTCTTTCTTTCTTTCTTTTTTTTTTGTTTGCAGTTTTGGCTGGGGCTAGGCTTGAACCTGCCACCCCCAGTATATTGGGCCGGCCCCTTACTCCTTCATCCACAGGTGCCGCCCACGAAAATATTTAAAGAAATAAATATTGTGTTTCCCCACAAACACGGAAAAAATGACTGAGTGATAACACGATTTTTCCCAGTGTAGTGGAGATATTTTTGTACCTGCCAGAGAAGGGAGAGGGGAAATTGAGGCTCTAGGGTAATAAATGGTTGCTAGGAGGATAAATGGATGTGGGAAATAGATTGATTTCTAGTTGAACCTGAGACACAGATCTTCATGACTTAAATGACCTGGGCCAGGTCTGCTTACATTCCTGACCCTGGAATATGTGAGATGTCAGGAAGAGGAAAGGGAGGTCAGTTTCCCCCTTTGACCCTTCCTGACCCAGTCAGGTCAGTCCAGCTTATGCAGAAACAAGGAAGGCCTCTTCCAGTGTTT
>CAUYON010093105.1:0-26681 GCA_963573935.1 Arctocebus calabarensis
CTGTGAGAGTTTTGTAATTAAAATAATCATTAGCAAATATGATTTTTTTTTTTTTTTGAGACAGAGCCTCAGGCTGTCACCCTGGATAGAATGCTGTGGCTTCACAGCTCACAGCAACCTCCAATTCCTGGGCTCAAGCGCCTCTCCTGCCTCCACCTCCCACGTAGCTGGGACGACAGTCTCCCTCCACAACACCCTGCCATTTTTTGCTTGAAGCCGTCATTTTTGTTTTGCAGTTCGGCCGAGGCCGGGCTTGAACCCGCCACCTTCGGTATATGGGGCCGGCGCCCTACTCGCTGAGCCACAGGAGCCGCCCTATTCCAGCGTTTTTGAAGACTCCAAATGTAAAAGCTTTTGTTTTCCAGAACACTTTGGCATATAGGCTGTTTCATCTCTTCAAATTCCACCCCGGAAAACCCAATTATTAAAAGGATGTACTGCCTTCATTTGTAAACCTTGGACAGGCTCAGTATCCACCTTTGCTATGAACCCCTGACATTATTTCGGACAAGCGTAGGGCAGAGTGAGAGCTCTCCTCAAATATTTGAAGGGCTCTCACCCAGAAGCAGGCTGGCGCACACACTCGGGGAGCTGGCTGAACTCCACGGGGAGCAGAGAGCAGCCCTCCTGGGCAGGCTGCCCAGCAGGGGTTAGGCCTGGGGCCTTGAGAGTGACAGAGAACCCTCCTGCCCCCCTGTTAAATGACAAGGTAATTCCTCTCAGTTCCTGGGATTCTATTTGCCTTCCTATTCCACCTCCCTACAATCATGCCTCTGGAATAGCCTTTCCTGGACCAAACTTGGACTGAGCACCTGTAGGGTGTGGCACTGGGCTATGAATCACGGGGCCACCTCTGACCGCCTGTGCCCTGAGAACGCGCAAGGCTGATGAATACTGTGAGCACTGTTGTTCCTGAGGGGGATCGGGGCACAGAGAGCTTCCCTCTCCCCCTCCCTGTGGTCATTACCTCTATCAGGGCAGTACAAGCACCCTCTCTAAAGACGGACTGCTTTGGTTCACACCACGTCTCTATTGCACCAGCATTGTCACCATTTTGCAGATAGGGAAATGGGCCCAGAGAGGCAGGGAGTGGAAGCAGCCAGAATGTACGAGCCATTGACCTCAAACAAGTTTTTCATCACCTCTCTGCCTCAGTTTCCTTATCTGAAACATGGTGATGAATGGTGCCACTTTTAGAGTTAAATATGCTTAGTAGGATGTCTAGTGCACTCATTATGTTATAGCTATTTATGTCATTTAGTTCAGGAGGCAGCTTTTATCTTGGGAAGCTTTATTAATTATTAATAATGTTTCCTTTAAAAAAACACAAATTGGTCTAGTTTGCATAAATGTGTGCACACAGGATGGGGTCGGGGAACCAGCTGGCAATCTTAGGGATGAAAACGAAGATATAAAAATGAATTCCCCTTGCCACCACTTAACAACTAAATAAAAAGGCCCCACTGAAATATGGAATTTCCTTGAATAATAAGCACCCCTGTGGAGAAAGAAAGAAGAGGATCTTCTAGGGCTGTCTTCTGCACTGGAGTTTAGACTTATGTGCCTGACACCGCTCCACTTATCCAAGTAAGTAGTCGTCCTCATCCGGGAGTCAGTGGGTCTGGATTTTGACTCCGTCTCATTGGAGTGTGACCTCAAGGTGGTCACTTAAACACACCCAGCCTGTCTTAGTCCATTTGCATTGCTGTAAAGATTGTTCCTTAATGAAATGTTTTTCCTTTGAGTTGCAGAGATTTTCTTTTTCAAAGGCTCCTATAAGGATTGAGACCTATAGGGGAAATCAGGGGTCTGGGGAAAGGCTCCTGAGGCTGGACAATTTATAAGGAAAAGATGTTCGGGACTCTGCAGGCTGTACCAGCAGGGCGGCGCCAGCATCTGTTAGGGTAAGGGCCTCAGGCTACTTCCACTCCCCCCTCTCTGTGCCCATTTCCCCATCTGCAAAATGGTGAAAATGCTGGTGCAATAGAGACGTAATTATTTTTATAATTATCCCTTAAGGCAGTGCACATGAAGTGTGTTGAGTGCTTCGGCCCACATGGTCATGGAGCCCTGCTGTGTGTCAGGCACTCAGCAAGGCGCTGCAGACACAGTGAGCACAGTGAGCTAAGCCAGGCACCAGCCCTTCCCTTAAGGAGCTTAAAGGTGATGGGAAAGACACGTGTTGACCCAATCACATCAGTGTAAAACCACACTTAAGGTGTCACAAAAGCAGCACACATAATGTCACAGTGAGAGGGCAGAGTCAGCCTGGGGACCTAGAGGTGAAAACGGCTTTGACATCTGACAAGTTATGTTGGAGAGTTAGCCAGACAGGTATTAGGGCTGAAGTGGGGTTGGAGTGGCAATACAGCAGTCTGGGTAAGGGGCAGCAAGGACACAGGCTCTCTGAGGCTGGAGCAAGTGACCAGGGCAGACCTAGGGTGAGACGAGCTGCGTAGGAAGGGCCCAATCATTCAGGTGCTTATAGGCCATGTCACAGATTTTGATCTTCCTCCTAGGAGCAGAAAGGAAGGATGTTAAGTTTAGAAGTGACAAAAACCAGCTCTGTAGTTTGCAAAGAGCTTCAAGACTGAAATGCAGGATGGACAGGTGGGTGGCAAGAGGGGGGTGTGTCCGGGAGGAGAGGGAAGGTGCAGGGGGCTCAAGACCATCTGTGCTGGAGGTAAGACGTGAGCTTGCTGGCAGGTGAGCTGCGCTGCCCAATGTCCAGTACCCACGAGTCCAGTGTAGCCAGTAAGCAATTAAAATGCGCTGTAAATACACGCTGAATCTTGAAATTAGTATGTAAGAATGTAACATATCTTTATGCCCATTGCATGTTGGAGTACTTTGAATGTACTGAATGAAAATCCATTATTAAATTTTTACCAGTTTCTTCTAATATTTTTTTTTAAACGCAGCTATTTGCAAATGTAAGCTCCCAATGTTGTGGCTCACATTGTATTGACAGCGGGAAGAGGAGACAGTCCAGCGTCTAACCCTGGGAAATAATCTTCAGAGCAAGGCACTGTGATCATAGGTGAGCGTCCAGGGGAGAGGACAGTAGTGGGTCAGGGAGATGGCGGTGTTGGGTCCCCTGAAGGGCAAGCGTGGAGGCCGCAGAGGTGCCCCAGGCGGGGCTCAGCCACCCGGGTCTGCGCGGCGTCGTGTCCCGGTGGCCGTGGCCAGCTCCTCTGGCGCGCTGGTCAGGTGCCCTCACCGAGCCCTGGATTTAGGGAAGCAGGAGGCCGACTATTTCATAACGACTCTCCTCCCAGTCTTAAATATTGTTCACAACTCCCTCCTCAGCCGTTCGCGGAGACCTGCTGGCCCCACCGGCCGGAGAAAGCGTGGGACGCGATGGCGGCCGCCGCAGACTGAGGGGCAGCTGCTCCCAGGTGGGCCCGGCGGCCACGCGCCAGCCCCTCCCGCGCCCCGTCCCCGCAGTCCGCCCGGCAGGTGGCTCCGAGCTGGGGCGCGAGGAAGGGGGCGTCAGGCGCTGGGGTGGGGGGCGGGCGGTCCCTGGCGCGCAGACCTCGTATCCGGTCAGAGGGAGACCAAAGGGAAACAGCTCCCTGGATCCTGGCCACGTTTTCCATCTATCTTTGGTAAACATGCAAGTGAAAGGCCCACCCGGTCCGCAGGGGCAGAGCCAGCTCTCCGCGGGCGACCGAGGCGGCCGGCCCTTTCCGCCGCCCGGGGGCGCCCCAGCGCCGCGCCCCGCCCGCGATGCCGCTGTGGTCGCCGCCGCTGCCGGGCGCACGGGTCCGCGGGGTCGCCCGGGCGCGGGGCCGGCCGCCGCGCAGCCTCCCGTCGGCCCGCAGCAGCTCCGCGTCCAGCCCCCGGCTTTGTCCCCGCGGCCCGACGGCGGCGGCGGCACTGCAGTGGCGGAAGCCGGGCGCTCGCAATGCAGCAGCGCGGCCGCCGAGCGCGCAGAGCCGCGTGGGGCCGGCGGGGCTCCCGGGCCGCCCGCTGACCCCGGAGTGCGCCCCCCTGGCGGCCCGCGCGCTGCAGCGCGTCCCCGCCCCTCCCCGCCCCTCCCCGCCCCGCCCCCCGCGCCGCCGCCGCCGCCGCCGCCGCCGCCGCAGGAGAGGGAGGGGGCGGGGGGAGGACGCGGCGGGGCCGAGCCCAGAGCCCGTCCCGGGCGCCTTCCGGGGGCCGCGCCTCGCCCTCCGGCCCCGCCGGCCCCGCCGCAGCCTCCCGCTCCGCAGAGCAGAGACTCCGCTTCTCCCCGCTCGGGCGGGTGCGGTGTCGCCGCCGGGATCGCCGAGGGCCAGGGGTCCGGGAGGCGCGCGCCGGCGCCGTGACCCGCCATGGCTCAAGCGGCCAAACAGCTGAAGAAAATCAAAGACATCGAGGCGCAGGCCCTCCAGGAGCAGAAGGAGAAGGAAGAGTCCACCAGGAAGCGGAGAAACCGCTCCCGTGACCGCAAGAAGAAGGTACGAGGGGCGGGGGCGGCGCGGGCCGGGCTGGCGGAGTTGGTGACACCGCGAGGAGCGGAGCGCGGACCGAGGCTTCTGGGCGGCCGCGAAGAGGACAGGGCAGGAGGCCAGAAGGGCAGCGCGGGCGGCCGGAGGCTGAGGGCGCGCAGGGGCCGGTCCCCCGCCGCCCGCGGGGACCTTTCAGCACCTCGGACAGAGGCCGGCAGGCCCGGGCCGCTCGGGGACCAACTTTGCGGGCCTGCCGGCTGCTCCGCTCCGCTCGCCGCCCCGCCTGGCTTTCCAGGAGAGCAGGTCTGGGGGGACGCGGCTCTGGACTCCCCCCGGTGACCCACTCTCTAGCAGCTTTCCCCGGTTTTTCTGAAGGAGTGAGGCTCCTGCCCTTCCCTGACCCTTCTCAGGATCGCCTTTGCTGACCGGGGTCTGGAGGCAGAAAGGAAGGCGCACCCCCCACCCCACCCCCACCTCCCGGCGTTTGGCAGCCTCTAATGTTGGGGTCACTCAGGATAAGCCACCCGTGGCACACAGGGGAAGTTCTCTGGAAGCCTGGCATGGGCCCTGCGCAGCCTGGCCCCTAGGCCTGGCCAGAGGACAGCTCTGCTGATGGGGAGCAGGAGGCAGCTTAGTGTGTAGGGCACAAGAGCCCCCAAAGGCAACTGCTGCCGTTTTTAGCCCTATCTTTCTGGGTCTGGGGTCTTCTTATCCTTGATCAAAGCACCTTTAGAAACACTTTTGCCTAGAAACAGTCTAGTCACAAACACCTTTGATTGTGAAGGGAGGGGAGCAGTTAGCAGGTAGGGGGCTCGGCAAAGAGGTGCTTTGAAGCCCTGGAGGAGGCCAGGAGTGCGTGATGTGATTCTGGGCATCCGAAAAATACCCGTAAAACAGAACGCCAGCTTGGGGAGAGTCATTTCCACCTTAAGAAGCGGGTGTGGGGCTCAGTCTGGGGCCACCCACCTGGCTGTGGGCCCCTCTGGGTTCCTGGGCAGAGGCACTGGCCCTGGTTGAGAAGGAAACAGTTTTTCCTGAAATTGTCTCATTCTGAGAAAGAACTTTGGAGCCTTCGGCAGACAACAACGTGTTGGGAAACAGAAGGCTGTGTGGGGTCTCCCAGCCGGCCAGCTGGGCCGCCATTCAGCCTTTTCCCAGAGAGGGGACACAGGGGCAGAAATGGGCTGGGATTTTCGGAGAAGTAACCAACACTTTGTACTGTTTCCTGCACCCTTCAGAAGACAGCAGCCCCTCCTCTTTTAGGAGATTGCCATCTCCTGTGTAAATAGTAATTTCACAGACGCACCTCCCTCTTAGCAGGACGGAAAAGGGCCTTCCCCAAACCCATGGTGAATCAGAGTTTGGGTTGGTGCCACGTAGAGAATTCCATCAGGTCCTTCTGCTGGGGTCTGAAATTCCAACACCCATCTTGTGAGTCAGGCAGGGGGAAGTCTGGTTAGATGTGGCGCTCACCCACTTCCTTGGCACGAGGAAGGAGTGCACTGGATCTCCATTCCAGCCTTTAGCTTTGGAGCCAAGATGGTCCTCTCCAACGGCTCAGTCGGTGTTTTCACCCCACTTCTTGCTCTTGAGCTTCCTCTTTGACGCTCCTGATACTGTGAATAATTTTTTTTGAGCGATGTCAAAGCAAAATTTCCCTCTTTTATTTTTTGATTTCTTTTCCATTCTTACAAAACTCCCTCTAATTCTGAATTCTAGCTGTATATAAGACACACATGTGAAAGTCGTAATTCCGTATTCTTCTTACTTCTTTGGCCCTACTCTTTCCATACTTGGTGAACTTCATTTCTATTTTTTAGTGGTAGATGATAAAATGTTCCCCTCCCACCAAATGGTGTTATCTTGTTTTACTACCTGGTCAAAGCACACTGCGTCAGTGAGTGTTTAAAAACCTTCCATACGGATTTCCATTCTTTTATGCAGCATACTGGGTGCTATGATTGATACGACAATAAGGAAATCTTAATTCCAAGCAACAGCAATGACACAAACCCTTAGGACTGGGGTGTGGGATGGGGTGGGCTGTATGGGTGCTTTGTTTGTGTTTCATGAAGATTGTGAATTCCCTAAGCCATTGGGATGGTCTCGAGAGCCATCACAGAGTATACAGTTAAATTTTATAGCCAAATCTAAAATCACAAGAAGGTGGAAGGCCTCAGAGGTCAGGGTGAAGGGGGTAGCACCGTGCAGAATGTAGCATTTGGAGAAAGCTCATGTGGGGGTCACCTGGAAGGTTCATGTAAGGTGAAGCTCAGTTAAGAGCCGTTTTTCACAAGGGAATCAATTTTTCATGGTGATATATTAAAATCAAGCAGCTGAGGGCTTTACAGTTGGTCTCACAGACTACACAGCCTCCTTCCTCATCTCAGCCTGAAAAAAGAACTTGGTACATGCAAATGAACACCTCATGCGGTGCGTCGGCCACCCGTGGGGGTGCTCCAAGGGCACTCTGCGTTTACTTGAAGGGAAGGCGTCTGTCCCACGGGAGCCTGCTTCACGGGCACTGACAGCGCAGAGCCGGATTGCTCTCATGTGTAGAAATAATTGTGGTTGTAACTTTGGCAATGGTTGCAGTTTTTACAGTTGATGGTATCGTGTGGGAAGGCGCTTGTAAGGGGTGCCGTGCACAGTGGGCGGGGGAGGCGATGTTGTGACGCAGTGACTGGCACAGATGGGGACTCAGCCACCTCGACACAGGGACTCAGCTAAAGTCAGGAGGTCTGCAGACGCCCGCATGCTCGTGGGGCCCCCCTCGGCGTTCACTGCATGCAGCACCAGCCTCGCCTGCTGCTTGCTATAGCTGCAGCTCTGCTTTTAAAAAAAATAAAATCCAGCATTCTTGGCATTTACTGAGAAGCCCCCCACCCCCCAGCTTCTAAAGGTTCGGATAGAATAAATAAATTGCAAGGCGTATACAGCCCACATTTGCACTAAGAATGACGGCTCTCCGGGGCTGACAGAGCCTGAGGCGTAAGAATGTGTGTCCTTTTTATGTTTGCTCAGAGCCCAGGCGTTAGCAGGAGGAGAGGGCAGGGCGGTGGGAGGGAAAGTGAGGCAGGGGATGGATGGGGGGAGAATTCAAGGGAGGAAGCAGAGACGAAAGGGGGGGGAGACAGGGAGAAAGGGGGCTGACGTCTCAGCCTTGCTGTATAGGACCACACCAGGGCTGCTACCCTCAGCACCTGGAGACCCCGGGGTTTGCCCAGTGCTGTCCTTCTCCCTGAACTGTTTGCCTGCTTTGTTCTCTGACACAGAAGGAAAGTTGATGTCCTATTCATAGCTGTGTACCCAACACCTAGCTCCGTACCTGCCAGGCCAGGGGCACACAGGTGGTGTTTGTGGGAGTAAGTGATTGAGCAAATTAATATATGTGTCTCTTCTTGCCTTGCTGTCTTGGTCACCAGCGTGTGTTCCTGTGACCGTCTTTTGGGGGCATAGGAAGAAAGCCTGGTATTTCTTTTCTGATCATTTGCAAAGTCGTAGAGGTTTGTAGGCAGGCAGAGAGGCGCCATCTAATCTTTTGGTGCAGTGAATTCCACCACTGAGAATGTGGTTGGTTCCTTGCAGGGTCTCTGCTGCACTAAATGTCAAGTGGTTTTAGCCATTTGCAACAACAGTGTTTGCACAGGGACCCCAGGAACCAAGCACTTACAAAGAGGGAGGGAGGAAGGTGGCAAGAAGAGAAAGGGATGCCGAGGAGTGAAGAAGGGCCTCTAACTATTTGCTGTGCACACGGTTCTGTTGGTTTTCCTGGGCAGCACTGCTGAAGAGCCTCAGCCTCCTCTCGGCTGGAGGAACCCTACCCACGACTGCAGAGGCCTCTGCAGTTGATCCAGTGATTAGAATCACAGGGGAGGTGTAGGGGAACCTGCCTAAGAATGGAGTAGTTGTGACCAGGAGGGTTTAAGAATTGAGGAGGCGGGGAAATAGGAGGGAGAAAGCAGGGCAGGAGACTCTTGTTGGCCAATGACATCCATCTGCAAAATGCCTCGAATGTAAACCTCTGATGTTACCTCCAGAGAGGTCTGTAAGTTAATCCAAGAGGCAGCTGACAGGATGGAAAGAGAATAATGTTCATCGTGCATCTGTAAACCTGGGTCCTGTGGCTAAACCATTTCACTAATAGATGTTGCAGCATAAATGGATGTCTGTATGTAAAGTCCCCATTTATTTGGTTTTGAGTAATCGTAATCACGTCACATTGCATGTGAATTGTTAAAAGTGTTAATTTATTAGTTGCAAGCCTTATAAACAACCACAACTTCGGTAGCCCTGCTTTGTCGTTTCTTCCTATTTTAGTACATTTAGGAACCTAAGAAAATGGAAGTGGCCCTCACTCTGGGAGGTGACGAAGATGTCCCGGGTGATGGGACACGAGACAGCCCTCGGGGTCTCTCCGTTTCTAGCAAAGTCTGCTTGCTCACCAGTTCTGCTTCTCTCTTCTCAATATGCTGATGCTTTGTTAAACCCCCAGTCAAGGGTTTCTCCCCCGTCCTTCTAATAAAGGTGAGCTGGCACTGGCAAATGTGCAGCACACACTCTCCATCTGTGTAAGCGCGTCCTCATGCCTCCGTGACGGCTCTGCACGGGCTGACCCTGACACCTGCTTTTCCTCCTTCAGCGTCGCAGCCCCACACTCTCCCCTCCTGGAAACTTACCTGCCGCCCCCCTGCTTGCTCATCCCCACTCTGGCTCTCTGCACTTGGCCTTTGTGCTGGTGTGTGCGCCCGCACACACGCACACACACCCATAGACAGACGTTCTTATCTTGTCCTTTCTGCTAAATTGTCTGCTCCTTGAAGCCAACACTTGAGTCTTTGCGTGTCACCACTTCATAAATATTTATGGCTCGAATTGATTGAGAAGCTACATTTAACTAGTTTAGATTTTTTTCTTAGTCTTTCCATTCAATTTTGAAAGAATTGGCCCTAAAGAATTGGTGCGATGTAAATCCACCCCCACCACCACCCTTGAATTATTCTGGCTGAAGTAAAATCTCTTATCATCAGTATTTGTTTTTTTGAGAAAGGCAAATAAACTTTGCACAGTTCCCTGGGTCCATTTCTGGTTTTGGGGAAGCTCAAAATTCTCCCCCTTACAGAATACGGGGTTAGGGGTCACAGCTCCTTCGGGTCTACCCGCTAAGGGAGCTTGAACAGGCCCTGGAATTCCCCTGAGGCCCAGCTTGCTCGTTTGCAATATAGGCACAGAATCAAATGAAATGATAAGTGAGAAGGTGCTTTGTAAATTTTTAAACTCCCCCTGTATATTTATAGATTTATAGTTAATAACATAACGGTTGCTCATTAAATTACTCCTTCTGTTGAATCCGATGCCAAAGTTCATGCCTGGTTTTCTATGGCAGCCCCAGTCTCTGCGTTTTCCCAGGAAGGCCAGCACATTACTATTTCAGGGCTAAATAAGAACAGGATACTTTGAATTGTATCTTCCTTTTGTTGTCAGGGGAAAAAAAATGAATATTCTACTTTGACAAGATTTATTATCACAGACCTGCTTGGTAACCTACATGGGTCTGGTCTACAGCTCTGAGATGTACTTGGGTATTTTCAAGTTTTATTAAAGTCCCACCTGGTGTTGGGAGCTGTATATCAAAAGGTGAAAATTAAAGTGGGTTTTTTTGAGAATGCTATCACTCCCAGAGCCCCGGACAATAAATCTGAGGTGTGTGATATCATGGAGTGTGTGGTATTCTGGGTTGACCAGACTCCTCTGAGGGAGACTTGGTGGGTCTTAGGAGTGCCAAGCACAACACACTTGCTGAGAAAGGACAACTGCCTTCCAGACACTCAGGAGCAGCCTGTCTGACGGCTGAGGACTCTGAGAGTCTGGGAGAAAGAGCAGATGACTGCTGAGCCCTGGGCTTACCCGCTTTGTTTCTGACTGGTCTGGCTCAAGTGCTTACTTCCCTGTTAACTTTCTGGTTTGGAGATTTCTCCTGCTACCACGTAGACAGCAACTTCTCCAGACCACGTGGTAATGTTGATCACAACTGTGCATGCAGATGGACAGCATCTCTGCCGCCATCATCTGTTCTCCTATTATCTGGGGTGAGTAGAAGAGCCCCAGAGCTGTGTCCTGGGCCTGTTCTGGAAGCACCTGCCGGAGCTGGTCTTGGAGTCAGGGATATTAGGGACAAGTGGGAAGCCTCCTGGTGTCTCTGGAAGGCCTACGGTTTCACTGCCTGCCTCTAAGAAGCCAGGTGGTCTGAGGAGTTTCAGTCCCATGAGAAGGTGTATAGTCTGGGAGCAGGCACAGAATGTCATGGCTCTGGGATGGGGGGAGGTGGGAAGAGGAGGCATCTTGGAGAAGGGGGAGAGTGTGAACTTGTCACCGCTGTGGCCTTTAGAACTAATTCTAAGGGTGGCTGGGCATGGTGGCTCACACCTGAAATCCTAGCTCTCTGGGATGCCAAGGTGGAGGATCACCTGAGCTCAGGGCCCGGGCAAGAAAAAGAGCCTGTCTCTGCTAAAAATAAAAGAACTAGTGGGTTTTATGGCGGACACCTGTAGTCCCAGCTACTTGGGGACTGAGGTTGCTGTGAGCTATGACGCAGGGCAACAGAGTGAGACTGTCTAAAAAAAAAAGACGACTAATTCTGAAAGTGAAAGGACGGTCCCAACCCCAAGGCAAGATCCAATGGGAAAGAGGGAAGTGAGAAACAGTGACCCTCGACCTTGTCAGCGTCAGAACTACTTTGGGGGTCACTACCTGCAGGTCTGACTGGGGTGGGGGGGCAGATACCCCTCAGGTGTGGCCTATGGTGAGCAAGGCACCCAGAAAGCTGAGGTGACTCCAGCTGGAGGCCAGGCTGGAGGAGGACAGAGAACAGGTGACAAATGGAAGAATGGTGAGTGGTGGGGGAAGTTGGCCTTAGTGAGTGTGTGAGCAGGGGGCGACGCGGACAGTCTCGTTTTGACACGTTTGCACACCTGCCTGTGGAGGTCAGAGTGTGTGTGTCACACCGTCAGATGTCAATGGGAACTTGGCTTGGTGTTTGGGTGGGTAGTTGGTGCCTTTTGCTGAGCTAGGAGAGAGGGGGTGGACGTGTTAGGAAGAACGTGATGAGGGTTTTTTGGCTTATACCATTAGGTGGCTAACATAGGGAGAGAGCCCACAGAAACATCAGGGCTCCTCGGGCTTTGGGAGGGGCCACTGTCAGTTCAAGTCTGTCCCCTTCAGCAAGGCCCTGGGACCCAGATATTCCTGGTGTTGGCATGAAATATGGCACGGGCAGGTCACCAGAGTGTTAGGAAGAAGGAGCCGGCTTGGTGGGGGATGTTCTCCTGCAGAGAGGGCAGGTCTCCCCAGCTCTTAGAGAAGGGATCACAGAGCCTTCTCCCAAGTGGTGACGTGTTACGGATTCACTAAACATGATGCCTGAAAGCATGTGTTTCCAAGAATATACTTTTAATTAAAAATTAGGAATATGCTATAGTTGTAGTGTTGACACAACATAAACTTGTATGTATAATATACATTATATAATAATATATTATAATATATATAATATATGCTGAATAGACCAGGAAAACAGCACTGGGTGTGGCTGAGTAACATGCAATTAAATTGGGAAACACACAGGTGTTAGCAGCGGTATCCTTGATGTGTATGTTTCCGGGTTTTCTTTTTAATTCTTTTCTGTATTTTTAATAATTGTTAAAAATAAACAATGTTACTGAGACACAGAAAAATAAAAGACAAGACGGCTGTGCCCTTCCTGTGAAAGAGGGCAGTAGGCTGTCTGGGCCCGTGTGTCCTCTGAAGATGAAAGCTGGGGTTATAGATGACATCGCACCCCCAGTGATGAATCCAAGGTCATGTGGACCAGGGCCAAGTAGGTGACAAGATGTCCTGGCTCCAAGCGGAGCTGGAGCGTGGCCCCCAAGAGTCTGGGCAGTTGGGTCTTGGCACACGAGGCTGCCCATTGTAAACCAATTGGAGAGTGCAAGTGTGTTGGGTCTGAGGCTCCAATCTGCAGCCAGCGTGCTCTTCCAGAAATGCAAATCAGATCTCACACTCCCCCCACAAGTCCTTCAGTGGCTCCCTGAGCGCCCTTACGAGGAAGCCCGGCTTCCCACCCTGCTCCCATCTCATCGCCTCCTGTCCCTCATGCCGGGCTGGGCTGTCTGGGACTTCTGGCATTTTGCACCTGCCTTCGCTTCTCCTCATGCGCTGCATCTTTGGCCTCTGGCACAGGTGCCAGCTCCTCCATCAGAAGTCACTTAGGACCTCCCCAGGCCTCCACGGGGTGGGCTACCCTGTCCCATGTTCTTAGCTCACTTGTGGGCAAGGTAACCAGAGAATCAGAAGGGCTTTCGTGTGTCAGGAGCTCATCTGGGACTAGGGTGTCGAAGCAATAAGGGAGAGCTGTGGCCCCTGATGGTGTTTACTAGTGGGGTGACCCGGGGCAAGTTACTTAATGACACCTCTGGAGACATAGTTTTGCCGTTTGTAAGGTGGAGAGAATAGTTCTACCTGACAGCTATGCAGGTTAAATTTCAAAGTTAAATTCCAGGCTGGTAGTCTTTACCCGGTGTTGCTGCCAGCTTGTCGAAGTGTAAGTCTGACGGGAAACTCCAGTAATATGAAGAGTCAGAAGAGCTTCAACCGTGGCAAGGTTTGCAGTGAATTTAGAGAAGGTCGGCCCTCCGTCGGCAGGAGATTTGGCCAATTCACTTTATTGCTGCCTGAAAGAACTGTTTTCGTTCTCTACCATTGGTGGTACTCTGAGGACGGCGTTGCCGCCCGTCGTGGGTCACGTGGTGCAGTGGCAGGGCAGGGACTTCCATGGCTTGTAAGGCCCGTGGAGCCAGGGCGGGTCCAGCTACAGCAGACGTGGGAGCGACCCCTGGGCCTCCCGCTGACGCAGCAATGGCTTGGAACCGTGATGTTATCATGTCACTGACACTGGAGCTGCTACACTTAACTATGGCACCTTTTTCTAGGAGAGCAAAGCACAATCCAACTGCGTCTTTTAAAAAATACGTCTTGTCTTCTAGTAGCCACATGTCATGTAGCTTCTGGCTTCGTTCTTGAGCAGACCTGCATGTGAAGGGCATCTGGGCTGTAACCTGGGTGTTGAATTGTAGCTCTGCAAACCCAGATGTCAGTACTGCCCCACAAGGAACTTCCAAGAGATAGACGGACAGAAACTGTCTTTATGGTTCCATACCAAGGCTGGAACTGTGCCATCGTTAGATTCTTCAGGAAAAACTTTTGAGGGAGTCCGCCAGAGTTGGCCTTGCTTGCCCTGGCGTGATTGTCATAGCTCTTCCCATTGCTCCTGCCTCTGGCCTGACGCTTCCCATCTGTCCGTATCTACAGCCAGCATCACTTTTTTTCAAACATAAATTTGATAGTTGTCACTTCTCTTCCTACAAGTCTCCACCTGCTGCCCGTTGCTTTGAGGGTGAAGTTGAAGCTCTTTGTCACGGCTCCCGAGGCCATGCATGGCAGGCCTGGGCCTGGGCCCTCCCTTCTTGTCACCCCTCCCTGCTCTCTGGGCCTGGTGGGCACCCCGGGCCTGCATCTGCTGCGAGCGGGTCCCCTCTGGAACTCAGTCTGGCTTCCGCTCATCAGCTCCACCTCCTCCAGGCTCTCCTGAATCTGGGTCAGAGGTGCTGGAGGTGCCTGCCTTGAATAAGGTGGATGGTGTGGGGACGGTCCCTTCACACTCTGCCCTCTCTGGGCCTCATTTCTCTCAGCTGTAGGACAAAGGGATTGGGCAACATTAGATGACACGGATTCTTGGAAGGGACCTTGGGGATTCCCTGCCCTGTTGTTGCATTCATGGGGAAACTGTGGTCTGGAGAAAGGAAATATCTTGTCCTGATCACACAGGGCACTAGAACCAGGCCTCTAGCCCTAACTTACTGTATCTGGAAAGAAATTTTAGCTCCTACAAGCAATATCCTTTGATATTGGCCAGCATGGCCAGAGGAGCTCTGAGAAGGCCAGAGGGACTTTGTTCTTTTGTTTCATGTGGAAACGGCCCTACCAGGTTGAGACAGTAAAGCTATGAGCCTGCAGAAGAGGGGTGTGCCCATCTGCACTGCCCTGCAGGGTGCTAAATTATTCAGGGCCTGCCGGGCGCCTCTGCTGGGGAGAAGGCTGCCGGGGAACCCACGTTTGGGTGCAGAAGCCTGAGCCCTCTCGGGGGCCTGCTGGAAGGAAATAAACCCGGGATGGATTATTCCAAATTGCTCCTTGTCCCAGTGCCCTAATTAGTGCTCTCAGGTGCCACGTGAGCCGGGGGAGTGTGCAAGGCCTGGCGTGGAGGCTCGCTTGGTTCTCTGTAGCTGGCCTCAGGGACATGTGCGGTTCTGCAGGACGTATCTGTGGGATGGACTTCCTAGTTCAACCTGCTTATGCCAGAGGTGAGCGAAGTGAGGCCTGGGAAGGGGCAGCAACTTCCCCAAGGCTCACAGACTAGGTCAAAGTCCAGAACAAAATCTTCTTCTGGGCCACCTTCCCTAGCTTTGTGACGCAGAAATAATTGACCCCCTTTCTGTGTTCCGTTAGCACTGATAATATCACCATTATAGCCCTCAGGGTTTTGTTTGTCTCCATCAGGGGTCAGCAAACTTTTCCGAGAAGGACCTGGTGGTGAATATTTCAGTCTCTGTTGCAAGTGTTTGACTGTGCCATTGTGACGTGAAAGCAGCCCCAGACGGCACACAAACGCGCGGGCACGGCTGTGTTCCAATAAAATGTCGTCGATGGTCGCTGAAATTTGAATTTCATTTAATTTTCATGCATTATAAAATGTTATTCCTTTTTTTCCCCCAAACCACTTAAACCTGTAAAAGATCATTCTTAGCTCACAGGCTATACAAAAACCTGGCAGCGAGCTAGATCTGACCCTTGGGTACAGTTTGCCAACCTCTGGGTTAAATACTTGTTTCTATTGCTAGACTGGGGGCAGAGATAGTATTTTGGTCACTTTTGCATTCCCAGAACCTATTGGCTGAAGGAATACACTTATTAATTTGCATTAAATACAGATACAAGGAATAATGTAATAATAATTATTAACTTCTTTTTCTGTTTTGAGACGGAGTCTCACTTGCCCAGGGTAGAACACAATGGCCTCTAACTCCTGGGCTCAAGTGATCCTCCTAACTCAGCCTCCTAAGTAGCTGGCACTACAGGTGTGCACTACTGTGCCTGGCTCATTGTTTTTATTTTTAGTAGAGATGACGTCTCACTCTTACTCAGGCTGGCCTCAAACTCCTGACCTCAACTGATCCTCTTGCCTTGGCCTCCCAGGGTGCCAGGATTATAGTTGTGAGATACCAAGCTCAGCCTTGTTAATTCCTTTAATCTTTAAATAATCCCTTGAGGAAGGAAGTCAGAAGAGGCAATATTGTTCCTATTTTACAGACAGGTAAACCGAGGTGATGGGACTGGCACTTTGAAAGGGCCTCAGGGCTTCTGAGTCCCCATCCAGTGGGTCTTTGCTGTCTGAGGGGCTGTGAGGTCTGCTGGGGTGTCCTCTGTCTCCGGGGGAAGCTCCGAGGAGCAGGGCTGACTAGGTGGCTGCACATCTCTGCGTGGTGAAAATAGAAGCAGTCTGCTGCCTGCCCGGGTAAAAGGCCCGTGTTTCCTTCCTACGCCTCTCTGCATTGTGCTCCTCCAGTGAGAGGCAGTAATGTCTGCTCTGTGGAGGGGGAATCGCTACACATAGCTAAAATTAGATGTTTTGTTTGAATTATGTTAATTTGACTTAATTGCTGGGGAATGTCAATGTTCTTCAGAAATCCAAGCGCTCTGCGGGCCTGGCCAATAACCGACAGCCCTCCGCTGGCGCAGCGCCGCCCCGCCCGGCACCCCACCTTCATTATCTCATTTGCTCTAGCACAATAAGCTCAGGAGGGCGCCATCCGAAGGCTGTGATCCCTGGTTTTCTGAACTGGGGAGCTGAGGTCAAGGTGATGATCTTGCAGGGGCCTGGAGCACACGCAGGATTCCTCCTCGCGCTGTGCTTTGAGCCCGTCTGTCTTCTGCTGTGCACTGTAGGTAAGGGAGAGGCGTGCTTTGTGGGGGGCCCCTGGCACAGTCACATGGGGTCCTGCCCTTAGAAGGGTCTCATTGAAATGATAAAGAATTTTTATTAATCACAGGGGGCCTCCTATTTTCATTTTGTGCTAGGCCAGTGCTGGCTGTAAAGTTGTCTTCGTGGGCTGGCACTTGTGTTTCTCCTCTCCACTTAACGTTGAATGTGATCTGATCTTGGCCACGGCAGCCAGGATGTCCAGGGAAGTTTCTTTTCAGAAACAGCTCCCTGCACCTGTGAAGGGGTGAGATTCAGGGTGCCTTCTGGTGAGAAGGCTGGGCGGTCAGCCTCTAGCTCCTCTTCCTTCCTCCTCCACCTCTGGACTTTGTCCCCTTGCAGGCAGAGTGTGAGCCTCACATGGACGTGCACAGACCCGTCCTTCCCCTGTCCGTGGCTGCGGCACCAGGGTGGACATAGAAGAAATCTTTGGACACCTTCCTCCTAGGGGGGTAAGCAGTAAGCATCCCAGCCCTCCAGGCCTGGTGCAGACACAGTGCTCAGTTTTTGTCACTGCTGCCAATGCCATTTGAGATTATTGGATAAGTCTTGTCATGGACTCGAAGGAATAGGTGTTCTGCTACAGGATTCTGCCAGCTTCCAGGACAGTTTTTCTTTTTTTTCTTGAGCCAGGGTCTTGCTCTGTGCAGTGGCAAGATCATAGCTCACTGCAACCTCAAACTCCTAGACTCAAGTGATCCTCCTGCCTCAGCCTCCCAAGTGACTGGAACTGCAGATGCACACCATTACGTCCAGCTAAATTTTCCATTTTTTTGTAGAGATGGGGTCTCACTGTGTTGTCCAGGCTGGTCTCAAACTCCTGGCTTCAAGCTTCCTCGTGACTTGGGCTCCTCACATGCAGAATTACAGGTGTGAGCCACCGCACCTCACCCTACAGCCTGAATGTACGAGGCCAGCCAAAGCAGTTTTGGAACTCTTTTTTTGCAAAGGCCATCAGAGCTATTGTAGATCTGGCAATTATGTTCACGAACTGATCCCAGAAAAAGTGCTCCGGAGGGAGGACTGGGTGCTGGTGTTGGTGCAGAGCTTCCCCAGGGGAGTGATTTGAAGGTGACCAGAGTGCTAGTCACACGTGAGGTATGGGGCACTTTTCCTGGGATGGGTCCTCAAACTTAATTGTGTGACCTTCTCTGTGCATCCAGGTGACTGTTTTACCAGGAATAACAATAACTGCAGGTGGCTCGCTGTCAGAGACAAGCTCCCAGGCGTCGTCTCTGTCCTCTCTTCTCATCGTCCCAGCCCTACCGCCTTTGTGCTCTTCCTCCGACGTCCCTGGCTGGCCCCTCTTAGGACCTTTGTGTCTGTGCCTTCTGCTGCTTCGCCAGCTCTGTCCCCTTTGTCTTTCTCAGCTCTGATGTCACCTCCCCGTTCATCATCTCAGACCCCTTCACCTCCACCTACCCCCTGCCACACACTCTGTCATTTTATTTTTTTTCATTTTCTTCACTACCTGGAATAACCCTATTTATTTCTATTTTGTTATCTGTGTCACCCTTCCTGTAGTAAAAGATCAATTTTATAAGAACAGGGGCTTTTTCTGTCTCGTTCGCTAAGAAGGTACACAGTAAGCCCTCGGTAAGTACATCTAGAATAGAATGAGGAATCTACACCGTCGGCCTTATTTGCTAGGTAGGAGACTGAGCCAGAGCAAATGGTAACTTGCCTGAGGTCTCCTGGCTACGAGGAGGGACGCTGTCCGGCTCCACAGCACAGATCTGCCCCCGGGGAGCTGCTCCTGCCCCAGCCTGGAGCGGGAGGTTGGTGCTGAGAAGTTTGCTGGTCAGGACCAAGTGTGTGCTCCTTTTCCGGATGGTTTTCTCTTTTCTTACCTGCCCTATGGAAGGATGAATGTTTTCTTGGGGCCATCCTATAACAGCATAGGAAGTTCTGTAAATTATCTTTGTTTTGTAAAAAAAATTAGACACAAAAATTATTTTGATTTGGCCAGGCGTGGTGGCTCACGCCTGTAATCCCAGCACTCTGGGAGGCCGAGGCAGGTGGATTGCTTGAGCTCGGGAGTTGGAGACCAGCCTGAGCAAGGTGAGACTCTGACTCTACTAAAAACAGAAAAATTAGCTGGGCATAGTGGTGGGCGCCTATAGTCCCAGCTACTAAGGAGTCTGAGGCAGAAGGATCCCTTGAACCCAGAAGTTTGAGGTTGCAGTGAGCTATGATGCCATGGTACAGTCTAGCCTGGGGCAACAGAGTGAGACTCTGTCTAAAAAAAAAATTACTTTGGCTTGCAAATTTTAAAATATGAGTCTTTCACGAGGTGCAGTGTTTCCAGGAGGCTGAGGGAGGAGGATCTTAAGCCCAGGACTTCGAGGCGGCAGTAAGCTATGACAGCCCCACTGCACTCCAGCCGGGGGACAGAGCAAGACCATCTCTAAAATCATAATAATAGTAGTAAAATATGAGTTTTTCCATGAAATCCAGTTCAGTTTTATGTTGATCAAATGGCCTTTATTGAAAAGAACATAAAACCGTCAGATCCCCTCACAGATGGTTCCTGAAGCATGAGATAAAATATGTGACATTTGGCTCGGCACCTGTCGCTCAATGGAGTAAGGCACCAGCCACGTATACCTGAGCTGGCGGGTTCGAATCCAGCTGCTGGGCCCACCAAACAACAATGACGGCTACAACCAAAAAATGGCTAGGCGTTGTGGCAGGTGCCTGTAGTCCCAGCTACATGGGAGGTGGAGATAAGAGACTTGCTTGAGCCCAGGAATTGGCAGTTGCTGTGAGCAATGATGCCACAGCACTCTACCCAGGGTGACGGCTTGAGGCTCTGTTTCAAAAAAAAAAAACAAAATGTGACATATGAAGAACTGCTTGGAAAAGTAAAAAAGTGGCACAGAGGGGTGAGGGGTGACTGTCACCTAACGCATCTGCCGTCTTGGATTCTTACAAAGCTGGTGCATGGGCGGGGCTCAGGTGAGAGCGTTTGAGAGGTTTCCTGGTGTGCTCCTCAGTGCTCGGGCGGGAAGGCAGAGCTCGCTAGAGCTGCACGGGAGAGAGAGGACGGGCCTGGCTGGGGGGTCCGGGCCAGCGCAGCCGAGCCTGGCGTTCTCCCCTGTGAAGCGGGTCTTCTCCTGTCCTTGACCTCTCTGTGTTCCGTGCCTCTCACGCCCCCCAGGTGCACCTTCCTGGTCGACCCCTCTCCCTGGGCTGTCCCTGGCCAGAGGCCGGGTGCCTGACGGAGTGAGGATGGGGCATGTATCCTAGGGTGTGGGCGCTGGGGTGCACTGGGGGGGTTAGACTCTCCCGCTCTCCCTGAGAGATTGCGTGCAGCTTTGGACAGCAGGTGTGAGGCAGTGGTTTGGCAGAGGCTCTTGTGCAACCAGGGTGTGGGATGCCGGCTGGGAACCGGCGAGGCTGTGGGGCCATCCTGCCTAGAGACTCAGCTGCCACCAGGAACGAAGGCAAAGGACGGTTCCCCTTTCGTGCCCAGTTGCCTCCCAGCCCCTGGGCCTTGCAACACCAGATCATCTGAAAAGCATGGCCAAGGAGGAAAAAGATGTGCCCCCTCTGAGGGAAGTGGCTCTGTGGCAGAGTGTCAGGCACCGCCTGGACAGCTGCTCCCCTGGGCGCTTGCTGTGGCCTGAGGGTGGCTGCACTGCCCAGCTGCTTGGTTCACTCAGTCAGCAGCCACAGAACGCGGGCACAGGAGGCGAAGCCACCGGCCTGGGAAGGGCCCCTGAACGGATGCACAGGCGTGTCTATCTGTGGTGCCTTGGCCCTGCAGCCGCTGCTCATTGGGAAGGGTCAGGAGCTTGGACTTGAGTGGATCTGGGCCCAGTCCAGGCCCCACCAGGCACCACCTGGCCAAGTTACTTCCACCCTTTTCAGCTTGTACTGGCAGCTAAGTCAGCAGAGACTCAAGGTGACTCTCTGGCACCTCTGGAGGCCCAGTGTTGAGGATGCCGCCGTCTTCGTTCGTACACCCGGCCTCTCCTCCTCCCTGCCCTTGGGCTCCTAAGTCAGCAGACACTGCTGTCAGCCTCTAGGCCGGGCCCTGGCACAGCTGATACCCTGTGTCAAAGGGCTGCAGAGTCTTTGGAGTCTCTGTGAGGGAGAAAAAAACTGCCAGGGCCCCAGTGTCTGGGTGAGCAGGACTAGGAGGACAGGAGAGGAGGGTGTGGGGTCCCGGAAACCGGGAGAGGAGGCAAGAAGAGGGGACCCAGTAATTCTGTGTCCTTCCTGTTGCTCAGCCCAGCCCCATCAATGTCCTGCAGGATTAGCCCAGCGGCTGGGCCAGCTCAGTTGAACTGTAGGCGCCTGGCAGAGCAGCCCAGTGGAGGGTTAGCTGGGAGGAGGAAATGACGCTGAGTATTTTCCCATCTTTAAATGGAAAGCAGAAAGCCACTCAGAGGCAGAGAATGGCTGGGAAGCGGAGCAGAGGGAGACATAGATAAAGTAAAATTCACGGTTGTGAATTTTTTCTCTGCCAGTGCCGAGGCTTGGACAGCTCTGATGGAGGCAGCCCAGGGCCTTCTGGTGACAGGTCAGCCAGGGAGCCATTAGGGCACTTGTCACACCTCCTTACTAGAACACCTTGTCCAGAGATGAGGAGCAAGGCGGGGAAGGTCGCCTGCCCCTCGTGCTCTCTCCAGGGTGTCCTGGCGGTTCTGAGTGCAACCCTGTGCCTGGTACACTCCAGTGCTCTGACAGGAGCAGTGTCACCGACCCCACTGCCGGCCTGCCAGGCGCTGCCTGGACACCCTCCCAGCGTGCAGCCCAGGTGGGCGGCTGAGCTCTAGGAAATAGTGCTCACCCTGATTCATTGTCCTTTTCCCGGGCCCACAGTGCAGCCTTTCAAAATTTAATTTAATTTAATAAAACAAATTATGATTGCCAGGAGATAAAGATACAAGACTGGAACAGAGGCGTCTCCAGGTTTGCTGGCCTCCGGTGAGCAGCTCAGAGACGATGCTACTTCACAGCAGCTGCTGTCCCAGGTTGTCCTGGTGGTTCTGGGTGCAGTCCCGTGCCTGGTACACCCATCTGAGCCATGGCCTTGCACAGCCCCACCCCTCCCCAACTTGTGCTCAGGTGCCTGTTGGTACTTTCAGAGCTTGTGTGTGTTGTGCACGTGTGTATGTGTGTGTGTGTGTGTGTGCATGTGTGTATGTATGGGGAGCTGGTGTGAGCTTGGCTGGATCTGTTTGGCTTCCAGAATAACACATCTTGCCAAGGGCCCTGCCGAGCTCCTCTGTGTCCCTTGGTTCAACACTCAGGCAGACGTTGTGCTGGTGACAGGCTTCCCCAAGGAAGACACGAGGCGCCCAAGGAAGGGCTGGCCGGAGTGTCCAGAGCGCTGCCTGGCTCTGAAATGGGCAAGGCACCAGGCTGCCCTCCAGAGCTGCCTACTCTGCCGGGACCCTCCTGAGTCCTGCCTCACCCTGACATCCGCCGGCTCTCATAGAGTGCCACCTGTGTCACCTTACTTGTGTTCATCCTCTCCAAGGTATTGTGATTCCAGGAGGGCTTGGGATGGGTGGGTTTGTGTACAAATCCCGGCTCCGCCACTGGTAACCGCAGGCTGGCGACCTCCTTCAGCCTCACTTTCTTGCCTGCAAAATAGGGCTAAGACTAACGACATCTGTCTGGTAGGTCTTGTGGGGGTGAGTGAGACGTGAATGTGGGCTCATAGTGAAGCTCCCCGACCTGATGACATCATCACCTTAACTTTACAAATGAGGAGAACAAGGCCTGGAGGTGTGAGTGGGGCAGATCAAGTGTAACTTCCAAACCATTCCTACAAGGAGGCGCCCAGGACACATCTAGAGATGGGGGTGTGAACAGGGGGGTGGGGTGGGGTGGGGGGTTGGAGCGTTGGTCGAGGCATCTGGGAGGAAAATTTAGTCACTTGTCTCTTTGCAGACTAAATCCATCCAGTGTTCTAAATAGAGTAGTGGTATTTTCTTCCCAAAGAAAATGGACTGTAGCGAGAGAAAGGTCAGGTGGGCTGAGCAGGGAAGAAGCAGAGCCCAGGCCAGCTTCCCCTCCCCTCTGCAGGGGGCTGCACGTGGGGATCCTTGCGGTTGAAAAGGAGTGAGAATTTAATACCGTGTTGCCATAAACCATGTTGTTCTGCCTCAGAATCTCTCTTTGTCGCCAGAGATGATGACGGTGACAGAGGGCCCTACAGACTCCCCAACTGGAAGCCAGCTGCGGGGTGTCTGGTAGGAGGTAGATGTGTGTTGAGATTTGGGGGACAGTGGGGAGGGGACCCCAGGAGGTCTCTAAGAGATCTCTCCAGAGAAAGGTCCAGGCAGGCCCCTCGTCTTTCAGAGGATGGACTGAGTCTGTCTGCAGGTGTCTCATCTTTGTTTTTTAAACCTTAGGGTCTCCCTATATAATCCACCTTGAGGATTATCAACCAAGTTCCTGAAAACCCCAGTTTGGCGCAGCCCCAGGCGCCACTGCCATCCACGGCCCCCATGGCCCTGCAGCTCCAACGCAGCTCCTGTCTCACTGCCACCTTCACCTGGGATGACCTTCCAGAAATACGGCTTATTGAGCAGCGAGCACCTGGGGTTTGGGAATGGGAACTAGATTAGAAACCTGGCTTCAAACTGTACAACCTGAGTAGCTTCTGCCACTCTTGGGGCCTGAGTCTTGTGTTCTCTGAAATAGGGAAAAGACCAACACTGGACGATTCTCTCGGTAATATGCCCAGGGGTCTTGGTTCCGGGGCTGGCACAAGTGACAATCAAAATGCAGACGTGGAAGCAGGGCGGGGGTGGGTGCCCGACAGAGGGGCAGCAGAGGAGGAGGTGGGGACGTGGGTCCCCATGGTGCTCAGGCTCTGTGTGGGCGCTGGGTCCTGGGGGGTGGGCTGCTGTACTCTGCGTGGCGGGCGAGATGTGGAGCTTGTTTAGCTCGAAGTCATCCTGCAGCGTCATTTTGGAGGAAGTGTTTTGTGTGACTAAGACGACGAATCAGCTTGGGCAATGCTGGGCTCATCTGTCTCTGAAATATTAAAAACCCTCTGAAGTGGGTTAGACCGAGCGCAGTGAGAACAGCAGCTTATAAATAATAAGCCAGGGGAGTGCTGCGGCCTGCTGTCTGGTGGGTGGGTGCCCAGCGGGGGCCTGGGAGGGGCCTCTGGTCGCCGCACTGGGCTGGAGAGGCTCAAGGCAGGCGCGGCCCCCTGGCAGCGTGGCACTGCCACCTGGGAGTGTCACATCTTCCGCACACCAGGGCTCAGAGGCCCTCAGCGTCATGGCTGGCAGGGGCTGTGGTAACAGAGACCTGCTGACCAGCCCGAGTGTCTGTCTCACCTCCGTGGAGGCTGGCAGCCGACATGGAGGCTCCCGGGGAAGCTGGGAGAGGGCGTCTGTTCCAGGCCCGTGTCCGGCTCCTGGTGGTTGCTGGTGATACTTTGCATCCGGAGGGCTCTCCCCGAGGCGGCCTCTGTGACTCTGTCTCCGTTTGTATGGATACCAGCCATTTTGGGTCAGAGCTCACCCGGAGGTCCTCATTTTTATTTTTTTTTGTAGAGACAGAGTCTCACTTCACCGCCCTTGGTAGAGTGCCATGGCATCACACAGCTCACAAAAACCTCCAACTCCTGGGCTTAGGCAATTCTCCTGCCTCAGCCTCCCGAGTAGCTGGGACTACAGGCGCCCGCCACAATGCTCAGCTATTTTTCTGTTTTGCAGTTCCGCTGAGGCCGAGTTTGAACCTGCCACCTTCGGTATATGGGGCCGGCGCCCCTCTTGCTGAGCCACAGGCACTGCCCCAGAGGTCCTCGTTTTTATTTGGTCAGCAATCTGAAAACCCTATTCCTGAATAAGGTAACATTTCAAGATGCTGAACTTAGGGCTTCAGTGCCTCATTTGGGGGACAGTTCAGTCTGTAACACTTGGGTAAGCATGTCTCAAAACTTTGTGCCTTGGAGGTCCCAAGCTGTGGACAGTGTCACCCAGAAACCCTCGACTGTCCTGTGGCCCAAGTCAGAGACTCGCTGGAGGCCTGCTCTCCTTCCCTGGTGAGGATGCCTGTTCAGCTGCCCGCAGCCAGGGCCAGCAGCCTCCGAGCCTCCCCAGCTTGAGCTGTTAGATCAGCGGTTCTCAACCCGTGGGTCACGACCCACAGGAACCGTATTGAAGGGTCGCGGCATTAGGAAGGTTGAGAACCACTGCGTTAGATGGTAGGGAGGGAAGGGAGCATTCAGCACCTGCCAGGTTCCTTCACCTGTGTTAGTCTTTATGTCCACGCAGGATGTTATTATCCCATTTTACAGGTGAGCAGGTCAAGGCCCAGAGAAGTTAGGTGACTGGTCACAGGGCTCCTGACTGGTGCACACCTGGGTTCCCTCTTGTGCCACTTCCTGCTGAGAAATGGCTGCTGGGACCTAATACTGGTCGGACTGCAGGAAAGCAGGGCAAATCCCAGCAGTGAGGATTTATTAAAGTCCCTCCTGGATTCTGCGGGGAAGTCAGGAGGGCAGATCAGCAGCTTTCTCCTCCGGGGCTTCCGATCTGCATGTAGAGAGGAGATTCAGATTCATCGTTGGGCTGAATGAGACAAGAGCCGTGAGGGGCCACGCTGGTCTGCTCAGACCCACAGTAACTTTTCCTGAAGTCCCTGGGGCCACAGGGCCTTGCCTGCCGGGGAGGGGCGGCCGTGCTGGGGAGTGGCAGGTGTCTGGACTGGCCATGTTGGGTGTGGAGGCTGCAGAGGGCAGCCCCGTGGCAGGGTGACGAGCTGGGACCTGAGCCTGGAGGACGCTGAAGGAAGAAGGCAGGAAGGTGCAGAGAGCACCGAGCTCCCACTGGAGCCGGGAGGGCTGAAGCAGCCTGCCCTTGACGCTGGAAGGAGCTTTATGGGGCAAGGCACCGAGCTGCGTCCCTCACTGTGCTGCCTGGCCACATGCCCACTGGGCTGCGTGACCCAGGTGCCCTGGTCAGAATGTCACCACAGGAACAAAAGCTTGGGCTGCTGATGGCAGAGCCCAGGGAGCTTTGGGTGGGCTCAGAATCCATCTCACTGACGTCTTCTCCTCCTCCCAGTGGCCTCCCGGCTGTGTTCTGGCATGGGTGCCACACGTCCTTAGGCCTTGGCTGATGGGTCAGCAAAAGGCCCCTCCCTCGAAGTTATGGGTCGAGAACCCTTGAGTGACAGGGGCTGAGGCACAAGGCCTGCGTTAGGACGGAGGACACTGTGTCCCTGGGACCCAGCATGGGCGTGAGTCATGGTTGGAGCTCAGCACAGTGGTTTGAATGAATAAACCTGAGCAGGCGTCAAGAGGATGGCGCTGCCTCATTTGCAGAAGGAACGGATGGTGGATGTGCATGCAAAGAGGGTGCCTGTTGAGATCTCTGTTTTTTTTTTTCTTTTTAGCAGAAACTTTAGTCTGGTCATTCTTCTCATTGTCCTCATCCTCACACGTGCCATCACGGGGTCATTTCGTGAAGACCAGCGTCCCTGGCCAGGCCTCTCCCCTTGTTTCATGTGGGGGTGCTCGAGTGGCGGCCTGTGTTTTTTGCAGAGTGGCCTCCGGCCTCCAGAGTGCACCCACCTCTCAGCCTGCGACTTGGGTTCCCCCGGAGCAGAGCTCACAAATCCGTGGCTTTGATCCTCTCTTCTTCAGGTCACCTTAGTAACTCTTCTGCATGCCAGTTTGGGGGAACTACTACACTTAGAGGCCAACTTTATTGGTAAATTATCAAACTTTTGGAATTATGGCAATATTGAAAATGTAAGCAACTCCCAGGTACCGTTTTGGTAGAACACCAGCTTTTACTATATTCGCTGTCATGGCAATTTGGTGTCGGCCAGCAGCAGCCTACAGGCATCCAGGTGTCCAGAGACATACCTGGCCCGTGGGGCACAGGGCCTGAGAGCTCTCAGCTGCCTTCTTTCCCACGGGCAGCACTTCTCAGCAGGGTCCAGGGCTTCCCCGGGTCAGTGCACAGGGCCTGTCCTTAAAAATCCCTCAAACTGAAAGAATGAGGGAGGGGTGGGGAAAGGAAGAGCAGAGAGAGGGAAGGAGCGGGGGGGGGGGTCTTGGTGGGCGCCACACCTTTTGGGGGCAAAACATGATTGTAAGAGGGACTTTACCCAACAAATGCAATCAGTGTAACCTGGTTTCTTGTACCCTCAATGAATCCCCAACAATAAAA
>CAUYON010093106.1:0-54288 GCA_963573935.1 Arctocebus calabarensis
GGCCATTTTTTGGTTGCAGCCACCATTGTTGTTTGGCGGGTCCAGGCTGGATTCGAACCTTCGAGCTCAGGTGCACGTGGCTGGCGCCTTAGCCTGCTGAGCCACAGGCGCCGAGCCATGGAAATTGTTTTTTGACCTTGCTATTAAGATAAACTCCTTCTTATGGATACCATCAGCTCAATCCAAGATTGATTATTAAACTAAACATTTTAGAACCTGGATTGGAACATCATACCTAAAAATTCACTACAAATGGGAATCTAAGTCCAAATTCCCATTTCTTAGATTTTTTGTAATGAGTATATTTGAGATTCTTTTAAAAAAAAAGTTTTATTTTTAAAAAAATTTACATAGATTGATCTTTAAATTAAAAAAAAATGATTCTGACAAATTACTTTTCATTTCCACAGAAGATAATGGCCCTATTAAACGAAATAATAATAGGGAATGGATTAAATGGGCTCTAAAAGAATATGATATTGATGTATCTACATTTTTTCCAGCTCATTCACTGAAAGGATTAGCTGTAACCAGTGCAGTAGCTATAAAATGTTGAGAGAGATTGGTTCCTAAGAACTGCCAGATGGTCAGAAGAAAATATCTTACAATAGTGTTATTGGAGCCCTTCAGACAAGGACAAACATTATCTAGTTTTGAAAGCTGCCAGGTATAATGAAGTGTTACTTTCCATTTGTAAATAAACTATGAGTTATTGTCACAATGTTTGAGAGCTGGAGAACAACTGAAATTTCTAACAAAGTCCCAAAGCTTCTCATACCGAGGTAATTCCACTAGGTTTAAATGTTTTTCCCATTCCATCTTAAATGTTAAAGCTAATTATTTACTAAACAATGACCAAGAATTCACAACTGCCAAGATCCATACACTGCATTGCTAACAGATTTATAACTGGTCAAAATTTAGAAGACATACTAAAAGAGTGTTCCTGTGTATACAAAATACATATATTTTTCTAAGGTAATTATGGTTTTTTACTGATGTGCATTTACTCGATCTAATCATGCAATTCCAGGTAGCAACTTCCAAATATGAGGTTTGGCATATGTACTAAACACCTGTGATGGAATGTAACTCTTTTGAACTTCATATTTTGAAACATGGCTTTATCTATTCTTTCTTTTCATTTTCTTATTATCTTCTCACCACTCAGAGCTTTTAATAAGTTTCTAACTTACTAAATACAGAACATAAATGTCTTAACATTTTAATAAATACGTTTCTAACTTACTAAATGCAGAATATAAACGTCTTAACACAATAACTAAGAAAATGTCATGAAGGCTATAATAACCAGTTTGATGAAAATATTTCAGATTGTGTATGAAACCAGCACATTGTACCTCATGATTGCATTAATGTACACAGCTATGATTTAATAAAAAAAAATAATAAGTTTCTAAGACAAGAACCAAAGGATTTCTGATTTTAAGGGTCCCAAGCTTGCTGCCAATTAGGTTCTTCTGAGTTAAGATTTCATTATGGTATATAATTCTCTCCTTATATCATTATTTTTCTATTTCTTGCTAGCATTCTAAATAGTTTTAACAGATTAAAAGTGTTGTATGATTCAGCCATGCTTTTCAGGTTGTTCATTAGTAGCTCATTGAGAAGGAAAATGCTAATTCCAGCAGGAAGTAATAGAATGCTAATACACACACACACATATACGGTATATACCATATTGAACAAAGTCTTTCAACCAATTCCACAAGAAAGCCGGAACTTCATTTTTTTCTCTCATATTCCTTCACAATTTATTTTTGCAAAACTTGGCTTTAGTGATTAAAAACTAAGTTTTCACTAAAATGAACAGAAGGAAGGCAAGGGCTCTGAGGATTCATGGGCACAATTCAAGAGGTTTATGAACTTGGAAGAAAAGAAATCCTATTTTTACTAAAATAACTGAAATGTATTATTTCCTTCTATTACAATATAGCCTATGAACAATAGTATTCTCACCTAACGTTGGGTTGCAGCTATTATGAAATGCTACCTAGTAGCTCATTCTTAACAAAAAATTGCAAAAGATCTAAAACCACATCTTATTTTTGTTGCATTAATAAGTAATCATATACATTACTATATCACAACGTGTTTTAAACATATTTTGATAACTATACCCCAATGTAATTGGTTTTTTGTACTGCCGTATTTTTAATTTAATGTGCTTGAAGCATTACTTTAAGAAAAGATCTGGCTTGGCGCCTGTGGCTCAGTGGGCTAAGGTGCCAGCCACGTGCACCTGAGCTGGTGGGTTTGAATCCAGCCTGGACCCGCCAAACAACAATGATGGCTGCAAACAAAAAAAATGGCCAGGCATTGTGGCGGGTGCCTGCAATCCCAGCTACTTGGGAGGCAGAGGCAAGAGACTCGCTTGAGCCCAGGAATTAGAGGTTGTTGTGAGCTGTGATGCCACGGCACTCTATCCAGGGTGACAGGTTGAGGCTCTGTCTCAAAAAAAAAAAAAAAGAAAGAAAAGATCTGTAATCAGCATCATCAGACACCAAAGGGGCTCATGACACAAGAAATATAAAGACTCTCTGAGCTGGAAGGATAACAATACATATGCTTACATATGTTTCCTTTTTTTTTTCTGGCCAGGGCCAAGTTTGAACCTACCACCTCTGGTATATGGGGCCAGCACCCTACTCCTTTGAGCCACAGGTGCTGCCCTGTTTCCATTTTTTACTGGAATGTAAATTAGGATTAACAAAGAGCCAAGAAAGTGACATGTATCCTATATAAGTTGATATCAGTGGCTGACGTTATTTCTGATTATAGGTTCACTGAAAATAATTATGGACATTAGACTTTCTCAAATGAGTCTATATTTAGCAAACCAAAACAGTAGTATGTAGGTAACTAAAGGACATCCATTATTCATAACTTATTATCACCTGTGTTGGTTTGGAACTTAGTTATATAGATAGATAGCTAATTTGTTGTGAAATTGGGCCTCTGTAAAACACCAGAGTTCATCAAATCTGTTATGGATAAATCAACCAGTCAACCAACATGCACTTAAGGGGATTGCTACCACTCTCATCCTCAGACAGAAATCTGTTCTCAAGAAGAGAAAGTGACTAACTTGAAATTATATTGCATAATAAAAAACCTCTAGGTTTTTATCAAGGGGATTTTTGCAATTTTTGAAAAGGATTTTAATAATTCCTCACTTTAACAGCTAGGAACTAATTAGTAACATGAGACATATCATTTTCCTTATACAATATAATTTTCCTTGATTTCATGGCAAGTTGAAACAAATGTTCAATCTTATTTTAGCTATGAAAATAGAAAAATATCTGTATGCATACATTTTAATTTTTTTATTTTTATTTTTACTTAGTATTATTATTATTTTTTGAGACAGAGCCTCAAGCTGTCACCCTGGATAGAGTGCTGTGACATCACAGCTCACAGCAACCTCCAATTCCTGGGCTCAAGAGAGTCTCTTGCCTCCGCCTCCCAAGTAGCTGGGACTACAGGCACCCGCCACAATGCTTGGCCATTTTTTGGTTGCAGCCGTCATTGTTGTTTGGCAGGCCCAGGCTGGATTCGAACCTGCCAGCTCAGGTGTACGTGGCTAGTGCCTTAGCCCGTTGAGCCACAGGCGCCGAGCCTGCATACATTTTAATTACCCAAGTAAACCTAAGAATTCTTACAACTGGTGGCCTCCTGACAGTTTCGTGCACAGGGTTTTCTGGAGGCCTGGCTGTGGTGATGTTTACAGTTGAAACTTGGAGGCTGATCGTGACTTTGTTGCCTCTTGAGAAATACCACTTCCCTGGGTGCTGGATGATTCGACTGAACCTTAAGAGATCACATTTTATCCAATCAGTGGTTCTAAAATGTGGTGTACAGCAAAATCAGATGAAAATCTTTTTACAGACTTCTGAATTCATTCATAGATTGAGATTCAGTAGGTCTCTAATGGACTCAGGAATTTGTCTTTTTAAAGAGTTCTCCAGGGAGATTTCTGCTTTAAGTAGAAGTAGAATAACGGGCCAGATTTACCTTCTTACCTGACACAACTACAAATCAAACATAGTAAGTGAGACTAGAGCATTCAAGACACTGCACATCAGGCATGAAGGACAGATAGCCCTGCGTGATAGAAGACCAGTGGGGCGAGCTAACAATCTCCTCAAGTTTAGGAGAATTTCCAGGTGGTGGCACAGGGAGAGGAAATCCAAATGGAGTCCTGCAGAGTACCTGAATTGAGAGTCTGGTAAACACAAAGTGGCCAGAGTTCAAAGGATAGAATGTCAGACTAGAGAGCTGTCTAGCAGAACAACCAAGGATCTGAAAAGTGCCCTCTCTGAGATGTCATGAGTATCTCTAAGCATATGTGTGTGAGAAAACTACCAACACCCACGGAAAGACCTACCCGAAAGGATTACAGAAAATAGTCTCCAGTGCTCACACAGAGCTGGGAATTGTATACATTTCTGCTAGCCTGACAGAAAAAGCTTTCTAATTTATTGAGGATTGGATTAAGAATACAAAAGAGTTTTGCTTCAGTAGCATAGAAAAATTACCCCTATATGAACATTTTTCTGGTCCTACCTAACAAATCTTAAAAGCAAGACCTGAGAGGATCAAGCTGTTTCCAAGTACACATCTGTTCTCAAAATAAAACTCAAGAATATTATCAATAATTATAATTATATTCAGAGATTCTGACATGTTATAATGGATACAACAAGTAGACAGAACCAGTAAGGATGGAGAAGTCTTGAATTACACCACCAACCAACTTGAAATGACAGTTATAGAACACATCACCCAAGCAGAGATGAACATAGTCTTTTGAAAGACCAATGGAAGCTTTACCAGTCTAGGACGTAAAACAAGTCTCAATGTCTTTAAAAAAATTTGAGCCATGCAAAATACTTTCTCTGACCACAATGTACAGTAGTTTCCTCTTATATATATGTTTACGTACAGTAAATGCCTGTCACAATAGATAGTACCAAATTCTATATAGCAATATGCTAACACTTCTACTCCTACAATTTGGTATACAGTAAATTTATATATATACGTACAGTAAATGCCTGTCACAATAGATAGTACCAAACTCTATACAGCAATATGCTAACATTTCTACTCCTGCAATTTGGTGCCATTAAGTAAAATAAGGATTACTTGCACACAAGTACTGAGACACCAAAATAGTTGATCTGATAATCAAGATGGTGAGACAGAAGATAAAAATTATCAATATCAGGAATAAGAAAGGTGGTATCACTACAGATCATACAGTTATTAAAACATTAATAAAGGAAAATTATAAGTAACTTTATAGCAAACTTTTTTTAACTTAAAATTTGAACTTAGATGAAATGGGCAAATTCTAGGAAAGATGAAACTATCAAATCTTACTCAAGAAGAAATAAATCGAATATTCTAGTATCTATTAAAGAAAATGAATCTGTAGTTAAAAATTTTCCCACAGAGGGCAGTGCCTGTAGCTCAGTGGGTTAGGGCGCCAGCCCCATATATCAAGGGTGGCAGGTTCAAACCCAGCCCCAGCCAAACTGCAACAAAAAAATAGCCCAACGTTATGGCAGGCACCCATAGTTCCAGCTACTAGGAAGGCTGAGGCAAGAGAATCAGCTAAGCCCAGGAGTTGGAGGTTGCTGTGAGCTGTGTGATGCCTCAGCACTTGACCGAGGGCGATAAAGTGAGACTCTGTCTCTTCAAAAAAAAAATTTTTTTCCCACAGAGAAAATTCTAAGTTCAGCTTGCCTAAGTGGTGAACCAAACATTGAGAGATAAATAACATCAATTCATTTGAAATTTTTTCAGAACATTGAAAAGGAAGAATATTGTCGAACTTACTTTATGAATACAGCATTACCACACTACAAAAACCAG
The DNA here is from genome assembly GCA_963573935.1 of Arctocebus calabarensis. Lineage (NCBI taxonomy): Eukaryota > Metazoa > Chordata > Mammalia > Primates > Lorisidae > Arctocebus > Arctocebus calabarensis. The sequence goes on from CAUYON010093106.1 coordinate 5,905, forward strand.
ACACAGACATTGCGAGAAAATTATACAAGAATATCCCTCACAGACACAAATACTCTTTGCTACCACATTTATTGAACACTATACCTGAGGTTCTAGCCATTGCAGTATGGGGGAAAAAAATAAAATGCATGTAGATTAGAAAGGAATAAGCAAAACTGCCATAATTTGCGTGCAACAGACAAATTTTATGGAATGTACCAAAACTACTAAAATTAACAAGTAAGTTTAGTAAGGTTTTAAGATACAAGATCAATACAGAAAAATCAGTTGTATTTCTACATACCAGCAACACACTATTAGAAATTAAAACTATCAATAGCATAACAGCACATGTGTGCAGCTCCAACTGAGGCTGTGCACACTTATTCCGCTGTGTACACTCGCAGTCAATGGGCCAGCCAGGAGGCTGCAGAGGTCATAGCAGGGAGTTGGGGCGGAGGTGTCACAGAGACAGCATGGCAGCCTCCTGATGGCTCCAAAGGGTCGCCTTCAGCCTATAAGACTGGAGCCGGCTGCAACGGCCAGTCGCCAACCTTAAAGTGCTGTGTTCTAGGTCAGTGGCTTCTAAGATTTATTGAACTGGGCAACATAGGAAATACAATGGCAAAAAATCTCATGAACCCTGACTACCCACTCATTTTTTATGATGTGTTCCCTGATGCATGCACAGTTTCAAGGTGCAGGTGAACTGGTAGTATTTTCCCTAGCAGACGTAGCTGAAAAAGCTGACAGAATTATTACAGTGCGGCCCACCAGTATCAGTGCAATAGAAGTGTATTCTGGAGCAAATGGAATTCTAAAAAAAGTGAAGAAAGGCTCTTTATTAATAGATTCCAGCATTATTGATCTTGCAGTTTCAAAGGAATTAGCCGAAGAAGTTGAGAAGATGGGAGCATTTTTTATGGATGCCACTGTTGCTGGTGGTGTAGGAGCAGCTTGGTCAGGGAGCCTCACTTCCATCATGGGAGGAGTCGATGATGAATTGGCTGCTGCCCCATAAGTGCTGGGGTACCTGGGCTCCAGTGTGGTATACTGTGGAGCTGTCAGGACCGGGCAGGCTGCAAAGATTTTCAATAACATGCTTTTAGCAATTAATGTGACCGGAACCACTGAAGCTATGAATCTTGGAATCAAGTTAGGGCTTGATCCAAGACTACAGGCTAAAGTCCTGAATAGGAGCTCAGGATGGTATCAGTCAAGGGACTTGTAATCCTGAACCCAGAGTGAAGGATAGCGCTCCCTCAGCTAATAACTATCAGGGTGGATTCGAAGCAATGCTCAAGGCTAAGGATCTGGGCTGGCACAAGACTCTGCTACCAGCACAAAGAGCCCAATCCCCGGCAGTTTAGCCCATCAGATTTACAGAATGATGTGTGCAAAGGGCTACTCAAAGAAAGACTTCTCATCTGTGTTCCAGTTTCTAGGAGAAAAGGAGACTTTTTTTTTTTTTTGAGATAGAGTCTCACTTTGTTGCCCTCAGTACTGTGGCATCATAGCTCACAGCAAACCTAAATTCTTCAGCATAAGTGACCCTTTTGCTTTAGCCTCCCAAGTAGTTGGCCACAGGCCTGGCTCTTTTTTTTTTTTTTTTCTTCATTTTTATTGAGATAGAGTCTCACTTTGTCACCCTCTGTAGAGTGTTGTGACATCATAGCTCACAGCAACCTCTAACTCTTGGGCTCAAGAGATTCTCTTGCCTCAGCCTCTGAAGTAGCTGGGACTACAGGCATCGGGTGTTCAGCAGGCCCTGGTGGAGTTCAAAACGATCAGCTCCAGAGCATGAGGCTGGCGCCCTAACCACTGAGCTACGGGCACCCTGGCATGGCTCTTTTTAATTTTTTTTTTTATTATTAAACCATAGCTGCGTTAGTGCAATCAAGGGGTACAAAGTGCTGGTTTCATATACAACCTGAAATGTTTTCTTCAAACTGTTTAACATAGCCTTCATGGCATTTTCTTAGTTATTGTATGAAGACATTTCTATTCCGCATTTAGTAAGTTTTGCCTGTACCCTTCTAAGATGCACCATAGGTGTGGCCCCACCAATTACCCTCCCCCCTCCCCTCCCCTCCCTTGCCCATTTTCCCATATTCTTGTGCTATAGTTGGGTTATAGCCTTCATATGAAACCTATAAATTAGCTTCATAGTAGGGCTGAGTACATTGGATACTTTTTCTTCCATTCTTGAGATAGTTTGCTATCTTTTAAAATTTTTGTTTATTTATTCGTTTATTTTAGAGATGGAGATCTTGCTCTTGCTCAGGATGGTCTCAAACTCCCAAGCTCAAGCAAACTACCTGCCTCAGCCTCCCAATGTGCTAGGATTGCAGGGGTGAACCACTACACCTGACCCAGGAGACCTGAGTGTGGAGACCTTCTGAGTGTGCCCTTTGGCCATGGACACTGTTGGGAATGAAACTGTATCTTGGCACCTCTTTCAAGCTCACTCCACAAGTAAACGGATTTAATCAAAGGTCACCTGTCTGCTTTTGGTAATTTAGGTCATGCTAGTCCCTAGGACTTTTCACCCATTTTAAGTTCTAATTATTATTATTATTTTTTTGTAGAGACAGAAAAAGTTTTTCTCACTTCATCGTCCTCGGTAGAGTGCGTGGCATCACACAGCTCACAACAACCTCCAACTCCTGGGCTTAGGCGATTCTCCTGCCTCAGCCTCCCAAGTCGCTGGGACTACAGGCACCTGCCACAATGCCTGGCTATTTTTCTGTTTTGCAATTCGGCCGAGGCTGGGTTTGAACCTGCCACCCTTAGTAAATGGGGCTGGCACCCTACTCAATGAGCCATAGGCACCGCCCATTTTTAAGTTCTGATTCTTTTTTCTTCTTAGCAATTATGTATTATCTGAAGAAATTTTCCTACAAGCTCATGGTCTCTGCTAACTAGGTGAATTGGTCTTTTAAAAAAGTTTCATCCCTGAGCATCTTCAACTTAATTGTTGGATACTTCAATCAGGACATTATTTACTCTATCTTACAAATAAACTAAATGCTTGGTCAATAAGATGAAACCCGTCATAAAGGGAAGGAAAGAAATTGGTATGAGAAGAGAAGTATAGTAAATTATTACCTGTGTCCCTCAAGAAGTTTGTCCTCTGTGGATACTGCGTTACTGAGGTTACTATTTTCTAGGGAGTTGATAAAGCCAGAGAACTTGTTCCTGCATGTTTTATAATTTGGACTCAGTTACAGTATCTTAGTATACCTGTCTACTACTCCCAGTACTCAGCAGAGTTGTTTTTATATATATTTTTTATTTCCTTGTACAGTCTTACCACAAAATTTTTTGACTTCAAAAGAATGACATCTTTAGACCTATTTCAGAGTCAATGATAATAATACTTCAGAAAGTAATTACATTATTCTAAATATAACCATATTATTTTGAATTAAAATAAATTTCTATGCTGATAATGAAAAACAATAGCATAACACATATAAAATTCTTAAGGATAAAAATTGACAAAAGATATGCAAACCCTTTACTTTGAAAACTTGAAAATGTTGTTGAAAGAAATTTAAAATTTATTTTAATGGCAAAATGTGCCACATCCATTGGTTAGAAGACTCAGAGTTAAGATGTCACTGCTCCCTCAATTGATTTTTTGATTCAACACAATCTCAATGAGAATCCTGGCCAAGTGAAATTGACAATCTGATTCTGAAAATCATATGGAAATGTAAAAGACCTAGAACAGCCAAAATATCTTCAAAAAAGAAGATCAAAGTTAGAGGACTAATGCTACCTGATTTTAAGATTTACTATAATGATAAAGTAATCAAGCAAGCATGGTTTCAGTGTAAAAATGGACAAGTAAATCAATAGAACTAAATACAGATTCAGAAAGAGACACACATGTGTATGAACAACTGATTTTCAACACAGGTTCAATGACAATTCAATGGGAAAAGAAAGGTGTTCTCAACAAATAAACCTGGACAATTAGATACCCACATGTAAAATAAGAACCTTGATCCAGACCTTGTACCATATACAATTAAAAATTCAAAATGGGTCATAGGCCTAATTGTAAAACTTAAAACTATAAAATATTAATAAGAACGCTAAGGAGAAAATATTTGCAACCTTTGGTTAGATAAAGAAAAAGTTCCTACATATGAAACCAAACATATGATCTGTAAAACACACACTTGTGCATGTGCACAGAAACACACACACAAGATTAACTGAACTTGAAACTGTAAAACTTCTGCTGGACTCGGAGAATGAAAAGGCAAGCCATGGACTCAGAGAGGGTATTTGTAAATCATATACAGAGGCTCCTTAACTTACTGTGTGGATACATCCTGGTAAACCCTTGCAAATTAAACATAAAATGTGTAGTTCACTGAAAGCTGCAGCTCACTGCCACTGCTCGGAGTCATGATAAAAGCATATAGTTTCTCCTGGATGCCTATTGCTTTCACAGCACGGTAAGGTAAAAAAATCCTAAGTGAATTATCTTAAGCTGGAAACTGTTTCTATTTGCGAAAGAACCTGTATGTATGTATGTATGTATATATATATATATATATATACCTCAAAATATATAAAGAACTCTAAAAACTGAATAAAAATAAATGATCAAATTTTAAAATTGGCAAAAAACCTGAACAGTATAGATACACAGATGACAAGCACATAAAAAGATGCTCATTTACAAAGTCCAAATTAAAACCATGGTGAGATTCTAATACATCTATTCTAATGCATCTCGTAATACCCTAAACAAATAAGACTTACTACCCAAGTGTTAACAGAATTAACCCACATTACTATCACGAACAAAATATAACCGCCTCTTTGGAAAATAATTTGGCAATTTCTTAAAAAGTTACATATATATTAATACCTACCACATGATCCAAGTGTCCTACTCTCAAGTATTTACCCTGGGGAAAGGAAAGCATATGTCTATACACAATTTTGTACATAAATGTCATAACAGGTTTATTTGTAATAACCAAAAATTGGAAACAACCCAAATGTCCATCAATAGGTAAATGGATAAACATACTGTGTCTATCCATACAAAGGAATACCAGTCAGCAATAAAAAATCAGAATTAACTACTGAAATATTTTACAACATGTATGAATGTCAAAATAATTATGCTAGTGTTGGTGGAATTTATTTCTGCAGTAGATCCTTGGTCTCAGAGATCTGAAGAATGAACTCACAGACCACAGATCAGTGGTAAGATAGGATTTACAGAGAGAAATCAATACAGAAAGAATAAAAAGCACCAGAGCTTCTGGCCGAGGGAAAGACCCAAGTGGGAAGTCTCCCCATGGATCTTTTGTCTAGGGGTATAAGATCTTAAGAATTACACTTGGCCAGGACTTGGTAGATGGAAGACTTCTTTTCGATGTTGATGAGCGTATTTACAAATGAATGCAATCCCTCCAGCTCCAGTTTACTTCAGAACATTGGGCTTAGATGAAATTGCCTAGACCTAGGAAACTTACGTGAAATTGCTCAGATCTAGGAAACTGGGGTCCCTCTCCTGATCTGAACCCTGTATCACTAGTAGAAGCCAGATTTTAAAAAGAACACAAATTGTTTAATTCTATTTACATAAAACTGTAGAGAACGCAAACTAATCTATAGTGACAGAAAACAGATAACGTTTGCCTAGGGAGGGATGGGAAAAAGGACTACAACAGGGCCTGAGAAATATTTGGGGGATGATAAATATGTTCATTATCTTGATTGCGATTATAATTTCATTAGTGTATTCATATGTTAAAATTTATCAAATTATAAGCTTTAGATATGCACGTTTTATAGTAAGTCAATTATACTTCTATACAGCTATTTTTAAAAAAATTCTATCCAAGTGATCCTGACACTGTCGGATTTTGGAACCACTGGACTAAACCAAAGCCTTCAACACCTATGCTACCTTGGGCAGAAGGCTGTCTATTCTGCTTTCAGACAGCTTTCAAGAAAAATTATTTTAGAAACTCTTTGATGACATGTTTTGGTATTTAATGACTTCAATAGTAGAAGAGTTTACCTAACTAAACTCCTGCTACATTTAAGCTCATTTGCTTTATGTTCTCCTCCATAAAAAAATTAAAACAATTGTTCCATAAACTCAACATGACAAGCTGACAAACAGTTGGCTACTCAATAAATGACTGTGAAAGGAAATGACACCTCTGTATAATTTGAAGAGTAGTCTCCCTTGTCTAGTCTGAACTTTAAAGAAACATACTTCATCTTCTTACATATTTAGAATACCTTTCTCTGGACACTCTAGCTTCCCTGCAGTGTAAAATGAGAACGGTCTGAGAGCTCGTGATTAAAATGGACTATTGCAGAGTAATGACTTCTGAGCTGTGATTAAAATGGACTATTGCAGAGTAATGACTTCTGAGCTCCTCGTGCTTGCAAATAATATTCCTCTTTACATACCCTAAAATTAAGTGTTGCTTTTAAATAACACAGAATTGATCAGTAATAGATGGATTGAGTTCTGCTATGACTGCTAAGTCTTCCTTTGTCTTCTTTGTGACCAAGCTGGTCCTATCTTGCATCTAACCTTGATACCACTCATGATCACCACAGCATGTTATTTTAAACTTGACCTTACTGCCCTTCATAAGGGTCTACTTTTATGGCTTAAGATCATTTCATTTAATCTATAACAATCTTCCAAAGTAGTCGTATCAAGGTTTTCCTCTGCCAACATATGGGTTTATTTTTAACTATTTATCTATAACACAAACAGAAACTCTGAATAATCTCAACAGTAGGATGTGCATTTATAAAATAAGAGGCATTGTTGACACCAAGCCCTTGGTAACACTTTTCAAATGAGAACCTTCAGCAGGCCCCTTCCTCTAGGAATATGGTGCGGGCTGTACCATGTCTTTTGAGTTAGCGCTAAAATGTCATGTATGGCTGAATAAAATTTTTTCCTGAAATTCAGATAAATTATATATCCTGCTTCCTAAACGTCTGTATAAACTGTCAGTCTCCTGAAGAAGGAAATTAAATCGATCTGGTACAATTTGCTCTTTGCAAAGCCAAGATAGTGACTTCTCAATGCTTCATGCTCTCCTATGTGGTGACTAATTGATTGTTCAATGATTTCATCTAGCACAGAATCTTTAAAGTATCAAAATTAACCTGACTAGCTGATACTGGGGATAATTTACTCCTCTTCTAAAAAGCTGGACACTAAAACTGCTCTGGTTTAATCAACAAGCCTTTTTACTGCCTTTTTATCATTTCATGCAGATACTCAGTTTCTCACCACAGGACCTCCAAGGAAGGAGTTTCATCTTGCTTATCTTCTACTGCCTCATAGAACTGAATACTATACTTTATGTGTAGCAGACACTCAATAAATATTTCTTGACTTGAATTTGAATCCCAAAAGTCATTGTTGCATTGCCTAGGTAGCTTGTGTTACATAGAAGCAGGTTAATTTCACTGTCTTGAGTATTAGTTCAACGTCTACTCGACAACTTAGTATTTAATACAATCCATAAATTATTAGTGAAATAGCTTCTATAGATAGGACTTCTCTTTATGACATACTTTCATTTGGGGCTAAAAATTATTTCAAGATGGACTGACACTGTTCATACATAGTGAATACAATGTACAATAACAATCCTAGGCCCTCGGGTACATTTCCATAACTCACATATAAAAGCGTAACCCTGGCTTGGCGCCTGTGGCTCAATGGGCTAAGGCGCCAGCAACGTACACCTGAGCTGGCGGGTTCGAATCCAGCCTGGCCCGCCAAACAACAATGACGGCTGCAACCAAAAAATGACCGGGCGTTGTGGCGGGTGCCTGTAGTCCCAGCTACTTGGGAGGCAGAGGCAAGAGACTCGCTTGATCCCAGGAATTGGAGGTTGCTGTGAGCTGTGATGTCACAGTACTCTATCCAGGGTGACAGCTTGAGGCTCTGTCTAAAAAAAATAAAAAAATAAAAACATAACCCTACTTTCCTTGGGCAATCAATGGATAAATGAATAAACAAATGTGTGTACATCTATAAAATAGAATGCTAATCAGCAATAATAAGAAAATCACGGCTTGGCGCCTGTGGGTCAACGGGCTAAGGTGCCAGCCACGTACACCTGAACTGGCGGGTTCAAATCCAGCCCAGACACACGAAACAACAATGACAGCTGCAACCAGGAAATTGCCAGGCGTTGTGGCGGGCGCCTGTAGTCCCAGCTACTTGGGAGGCGGAGGGAAGAGACTCGTTTGAGTCCAGGAGCTGGAGGTTGCTGTGAGCTGTGATGGCACAGCACTCTATCCAGGGTGATAGCTTGAGGCTCCATCTCAAAAAAAAAAAGAAAAGAAATCACTAGTGATGCACAAAAGAACATGGATGAATCTTGAAAACATTATCCTATGCAAAGGAAGTCAGACACAAAGAGTATATTTACATAACTTCATTTATCTGAAACTCTAGGGAAGACAAATCCAGGAGCTTGGGTAAAACTGTGGATTGTACTCTGAGAAAGACACAAAGGAAGCTTTTTTGGATCATGTAAATATCCTATATGTTGAATGAGGTGATATGTAAGTATGTATATTGTTATATAGGTATATACTTAATAGACATACTCATATATACCCATAATATATAAATTGGATAGTTCCATATACTTGTCTCATGTCATTGAACTATATACTAAATAATGTGTGCGTTTTGTTTTTAAACGTAATAAATTGAATTTTAAAGGTTGATTTTTAAAGGTCCCTATCACTGAGAAGCATAAAATTGATCTGATCTCTTACTGGAAAAACTTCTAATGTCTTTATTTTTGTTTAAGCACACAATATTAAAGTGATACTTCCCTTAAAAATTAATTATGTGATGTTGCTCAATGCCTGTCTTATCTCTTTTTTATCATGAGCTCTTCAAGAGCTGGACCATGCGTGTGTCTTGATCGTGGACTGCTGGGTCTGAGATTTCCCACTGTGTCTCGTAGCTAGCAGGTACCTAATAAATACTTGTTGAATAAACATCTAGTCCCTTTTAGCTAATATTTAAGTTCCTCGTACTGCATATACACAAAGCATAGAGTTAAGCAACAAAGAAAATTTTTAAATAGATCATATATGAAGGAACTAACAGTGTAATAGAATCAATACACAAATACTGACTATTAAGTATTATATGTATTTTAGGATTTGGGGGGATAGGTATCAGGACAATTAGAATTTCTGAAAAAGATAACCATTTTCTTTTAAATAGGGCTTTGACAGTATGTATTTCAGCAGCCATAAGATAAATGAAAGGAACATGCACACAAATTGAGACTTCTTTTGAAAGGTTTGACATTTCAGAAGGTGGGAGTTACTTCTTTCGTTATTTGCCTAGCGTAGGTAAGCAATCTATTAATAAAGTAGAACTCAAAAAGCTGTTTCTTCACTGCCCACAGAGAGGGAAACTACTAAATATCTCAACTCCGAGCCACCTGTGCATGTAATACATCATCTATTATCTCCCATAATATTTTGGGTAAGAGATCAATCATTTGATCTTTTAAAAGTAAGAATATAAAATAGTTTTCAAGGAGGAAAAAAAGACATTGCCCAATTTTAATTCAACAGCGGTCAAATCTAAGAACCAAAAAAGGAGTGCGGTACCGCTGGACTTGCTTATTGGATTGCTTGCTGTGAGTATGCCTTTAAAATATAATGAGCAGGTAACCACTGACCTTTATAAAACAATGGTCAAGGAGTTGGCAGAAAGAATGGGGCAGCTTACCAGGTACCACCCAGTGCATTTAGAAATGCAGAACAATGTTTAAGTGTCCCTTGTCTCCATTACTATTAGGAAATTTGAATTATCAGCACCAACACATTAATAATTTTATGGCATTGCACTGTTAGTGAGATACACTCTTTTTATGCCCTTTTCTGAGTGAAAGGGTGAAAATGCCATTTTGAACACTGTCAGGTTCACATAGATATGTACATATATATTTGTGGAGCAATCGCAATATCAGAATTGGCTAAAGACATTCTTTCTGTGCTTCTATGCAGCGTCAGAAAGGCTCAGTCTAGGTGTTAGGATGTGATGCCATCCTACATTCACCTATGATGGACAGAGCGAGCCTAAAAAGAAGACTGAGGAAAATAAGACATAGAAAAAGAAATAACTTTGAAGAATTCTCCCACATAAATGAAACATTCTAAAAACATTTAGATTTTAAACAATAGCCATCAGCTATAAAATTCACGTTACTTTTTACATAAATTTGTATTTTGCCTCTAAAAATATTCCCATGTTACACTTTGGCCTTTGGAATCTTGCAATTATTTAATAGTTGAAATAGTCTCAAAAATTATCCAATGCAATATTTATTTAAATAATGTTGAGATTTTCATGTTTAATCCAGTAGGATAAAACCTTAGATCTTTCAGCATACACATATTTGATGGTCAGGATGGATAGCTTAATAAGAGAGAGCGATAGGATATGACAAACTTGACTTCTAATCAGAGGAAATAGGTTTAATTCTTAGCTCTGCCACTGATTGACCATGTGATCTTAGCCAATTTGCTTAGCTTAATCTATGCCTCAGTGTTCTTATTAGTAAAATAAGAATATTAATCGGCTTTTCACAATTTTAGTACAAGATAAAGTGTATATACATTAAAGTCTCTTTATTATCATCAACTAGATACACTGAGGTTGTTTATTATTATAGTCTCACAGAAAGACACATCCAGAAAAGGTAAGACTTTGAAATTTTCTCTTTTTGATCTCATCTGAAACATACCTATTTGTACTGCCTAGTTTTCAGACTAGCTGCATTCTGACATTTGTGTAGTCAACCACAACCATAGCAAGCAGGATGGCATTTATCTTTTATAATAATACAGAGTGCTCTGTCATAAAGTAGGGTCACTGAAATGAGTAATAATCCCACCAGCATCTAAGATACAACCAGCAGGGTCCAGGTCAACAGGCAAGCAGCCGATAATTTGCCCAACAACACTGAATTTCATCTGCCCACAGCCTCTATCTACTGATTATACAATCAATACACCTCAGATGAGAAGAGCTAACAACTGACCAGGGCAGATCAATGCTAGCAAATAAGCGCTTCATGACAAAAAGTTTGATAATTACCATTCTGAAGCCGTGTAAATGTTGTTTCTATTGTAACAACATTCATGATGATACTGCTATGATTGCACTGTTATTATAGGTTTAATGTTAGGCAATCAAGCTACAGTGGTCTAGATATCAACAAACAGCATCAAAAGAAAACATCAAATTGTCCCTATTCTTTTGACACTGTAGCTGAGAAATTTTTCTATGTTAGTGGCCCTAAATGAACAATAATAAGTGACAATTTAGTGAAAAACACTATTTTCACATCTTACAAAAGTCATGCAATATAGATTGATACAAGTATGATTATTTCTAGGACCACTTGAACCAGGGGATTAAAATAAATTCAATCCTGTGACTATGGTTTTTCTTTCTTTCTTTTTTTCCCACATACATCATTTAAAGAGGATTTATGTAAATTTTCTCCATACTCATAATTTTTCAAGCATTAGTGCAGTCATAAGTATAGGGCACCTTGGCTTGATTTAATTATTATCGTTTCAAATACAACACACTTTATTTTATTTTATTTTATTTTTGAGCCTTGATTGCTAGTTCATTCTCAATCATTAGCATTTAGAAGAACTAGTCATTACTGGTTTTCAATAGCTGCTTGGGTTCCTATAAGCACTTAGAGTCTTAAAACACAGAAATGGAAAACAGACATTTCAAAGGTAGAACAAATCATGACTTCTAGAGGTAGGGTACAAGAATCCCTGGGTGCGTGGGCACTGAAGCACATAAATTCTTAACTTTCCCATTTGCCTTTTAAAAACCACAAGGAATTGGGTTCTAAGAAAACTAGGACACCTCATTTCTTTAAGATGCTTGCTCATATAGAAAAGTGGGAACCGATTCCAAATGAAAGGCTTTTCAGAGAATGACAGTCACTTTGGACCATAATAATCATTTCTACAAGGGGAAGTCTGACATTCGGTTTGTGCGACGCACATTTTTAATTGTCCTTTCCATAAATACATCCCCCAGATGCACCCAGACAGTAATAAAGTTACCTGTCTAAAACTTGGTCTCCACATCCCCGAGTGGCCAAATCTCTCCCTGTCTGGGGTAAATCAGCTGCCTTTCCATGTAGATAAGAGATACAGAGGGGAGGAGGAAAGCAATGCTCAAGAGTTTGTCAATAGCTCAGGAGAGAAAGGGCAAACCAAAAACCTTTTGTGGGCAGCAGTGCGAGCAAGATTTTCAGCAAGCTCAGGGGTTGCTGTTAAATGTCTTTTTCAACGGCATTCTCTTTCTTCCCATGCAGCTTCCACTTGGCAATAGAGTCAAAGAATGTGATGTATATTAAAATGCTTTGCCTCTCAGATGGGGTTCATTTTTATTCAGGGACAATTTTGCTGACTGACAGGTGAGCGTTTGGTGCTGAAATTGGACCTGTACAAGAGCTTTGCATTTCATTTGCTCCATTACACCAGTGCATGAATTACTGGGCTTCCACGTTGGCATCTTTCCATTACTTTTAAATATCTGACATGAGCAAAATGACTCATCTGACATTTCATGTAACAAATTTGTTCCAAAAAGAATAGAACATTATTATACTATTTTATATACTTGGGTACCCCAACCTTCCACCCCAATCTGACCAGAAATTTTAAGTGTATAAATAGTAGCTTCTATCAGTTTAAGAAAACACATTGCCAATGACAGCTGTAAAATATCATGGCAAGAAATAAGTCTGCTTTTTCGTATTATCCACTGTCACTTCAACCTACTTCCTGAAATGTTAGCAAACTACAGTCGAAGATGAAGCTTGGACTTCATCTTTGAAGTATTTTGGTTTCATTTCCACCACTCAGTATCTTTGAGGCATTATTTACTCCAGTGCACAATGAAGCAACTTTTTCACTTGCAATCAGTTGCTTTAATATGTGTTCGTTTTTCCTATAGAAACATACTTTTGAAAGCAGTATAGACAACCAATAGAGTTGAGGAGTTTAGAGGCCTGTACCAAATGGTGATTTATAGTCATACTATTGATACCTTTGCTGACCACTACACAATTACTTGGTCTTCAGATCCTTCCAGCTCTCACTTTCCCTTTGAATGATTTTTGCTGCTTTTTAAAAAACCAATAACTATACAAACTGTGACTCACGACCTTAGGATACCTCCTCATTCCAAACCTACCAATACAACTGCTACCCAATGTGCCTGTAGAACTAGGAAGGGGTTTCAATGCTTTGCTAAAGGCCAGTGTTATCCTAGAGAGCTTCAATCCGGGCAGACTAGGAAAGAAAGAATCCTCAGCCTTATGACTCAGGCAGGGGTTTTTCCGACCTCTTCACTTTAAAATACCTCAGGAACACATTACAACCTGCCATCTAAAGCTGAAGATCACAGATCTAACCTCAAAGAAGGGTTTTTCTAGGTGACGGTGTAACATTTCATAAAGTAGCAGCATAATTATGTGACAGCAAAATTTAAAATATCATGTTCACTGTTAGTATGAATAGATCAAATTAATACAGTATTTTTCCATATGTAATTATTAGCCTCGTTATATAACAGTATTTTCTTTAATAAATGATTTCTTATATCATAAATGTTAAAGTACTTTATATTATGGTATATGCTTCTTAGCGATGTTAATTTACCTTCAAGCATCAATCATTGGCAGGTTGTACAATTCATGTGCTGAATTTATATAAAGTGTAGGGAAGTGAGAGATCACTTCAAACTTTCCCTTAGCTCTTATGTGGCCTCTTGGGCGGGATCTAGAAACCAAATTGACAACAGGCAGATTACAAGAGAAAAGCACACAAATTTTATTAGTTCTCCAAGTACATGGGGATCTTCACAAGAGAGTGAAGTCCAAGGTGCTGGCCAAAGCAAGATACTTTTATATTTTTCAGACATAGAATGATAAATTTGAGAAGTGGAGACAGGACAAAGGCATCTGGCTAGGGATAGTACATTTTTAGGGAAGTCACTAGGAAATGTATGGTGTGGGTAAAATTAGTGGAACAAAATGGTTACTTTGGAAAATGGATTTATTCAGGTTTATTTCAGCCCCCAGTTCCCAGTCTGTCTTGGTAAAGGCTGTTTTCTTACCCTGGTGTGGAGAGGGTGCCCCTCCCAGAGGAATTTTGCTGCATCAAGGAAGACAGGTCGCTTAGACCCTTTCGGAAACCACAATTTCTCTAATGTTTTTGAAATAATCATTCCACCAATAAGGCATATTTTGAGATGGCATGTCCTTCACTCCTTCGAAAAGCTATAATGAAAAATGAGACATTCAAAAAGTCTCTTTAGGGCAGCACTTGTGGCTCAAAGGAGTAGGGCGCCAGCCCCATACTGGAGGTGGTGGGTTCAAAACCAACCCCAGCCAAAAACTGCAAAAAAAAAAAAAAAGTCTCTTTACTTTTGACCTTATAACTCATCTGGGAATTCATGGCATTTCTCTGGTACAACCTGCACCAAAGTGACGTGACTAACTTGGGTAATTATTTAACTAGAATGCTTACAGAAGATATTGTAGATTTGAATAGCACATATCTTTGAAAAAATGATATCTCTTTTTTGAGTAAATGGTTCAAAAAAGTAAATCTTTCAGAAACAAACTCCTTGAAAACACTTCCAACCCCTAACATAGGCATTCTTTCCACAGGAACTAAATGAATAAACAGTCTTTGCAATATTTTTGTTTTGCTTGTAATTAGTATTGTAGCTGTGGGACCATTTGTAAGTGCCCACAATTATCTTCTGAGCTGCATTTTTTTTAAACTGTGTGAGTGAGGCTATGTCTGAGGAAAGCAGAAGCACTCTCCAGCCTCAGCAGTGCACTTATGGTTAACCTGATCTCTGTCTCTCTACAGAGAGATGCTCCTCTGATACTCCTCCTCAGACTGGGATCATCTCGCCAACCAAATTAGCCTCCCCTGCTCCTGTAGTTGTTGAATGCTATCAGTGTAAGCCACAAATCAGGTTGACTTTGGCCACTAATCACATTCACAAGGGACCCTCATGTAATCCCATAAGATCTCCACTTTTACTATGACAAATATTCTCCACCACTCAAACTTGCCCCTGCCCTCTCATTTTTAGCAGATGACTACTTTCCAAGTTACTGAAATATTTTGAGGTTATTATGTCTCATAATTTCTAGCCTCTTTGTTCGTATTCCTTGTGTATTCCTTTGCTTCTCCCTCTCCTTTCCTACCTACGTTCTTGAACTCATCAGTTCTCACCTTCTCTGAGACCTAGCCCACCATCTGTGCCCTCTCGATGTTCATCAACTCTACAGGCATGCTCAGATCTCTCAATCTGGATCTACTAATGTAGGTCACCAGGAAGCGGGGGCTACCTTGTGACTATCTGAGAATCTGACCCATAATTCAAAAGTGTTTAACAAATAGTTACTGAGAAAATAAATGAATGATGAAATTTTCAATAAGATCCAGTAAGGGGTTCATGCTTTGTGAATTGATAAGGAAAAAAGAATAGCAGTAAAAATAATAGGAATATTTATAATAACAGACCTGACAAAAATGAATAAGACCCATGTGAAGAAAAATATTAAAAAAACATATAGAATATATAAAAATATATAATGTTACTCAAAACATAAAAGAACACCTAAAGGGAGAGACATACCATATTCCTAGGTGGGAGCATTGAAGACTGTAGTGATGTCATTTGATTGTCACACTAGTGTATAAGGCAAGACAGCCTTAATGAAAATCACAACTTGTTTTGACTATATTTTCTTATTTTCTGTATTCTTTGCATTTTGGGTCTTGCATTTTGGTCCTCCTCGGACCAGCTGATTCCTAGAGATAGCAAAGAACTCCCCTGCAGGTGCATCTTTGATATACAAACAAAACAACCCAGAGGCCACATCCCAGCTATCTTCTTTATCTAACTCACACACCAAACTAATATTCTTCATGCCCCAAGCCAATATTGCCTTTTCCCCAAATCTTCCTAGGGCCAGACACTCAACAACCCTACACCACTCCTACAGCCCAGAGCCTGCCAAATCATTTAAACTACCAATCCCAAGGTTACTCTGAGTACCCATCCTTCCTTGCCCACTCTATCCTGTGAAGACCCCAAGAAAGTCTCTGGGACATGTTCCCTGGTTCTGCATGGCCCTGCATGACATTGCACAACAACTCTTTCTAGGGATCTATATGTTTAAACTTCTTCCTTCAGGATAACCATTTCCATATCTGCATGTCTTACCACCCCTGATTAGAACAAATCTGGGGCAAATGTTAATACACCATTGTATCTTTTTAATCCAATACACAGATTCAGATGTTCATCTGGAAGAATAAATGAGTAAGAATAGTCAAGAAAATATTTAAATAGAAGAATAATGAGAAGGGACCTGCCCTATCAGAAATAAAAACTTGGCTTGGCGCCTGTGGCTCAGTGGGCTAAGGCGCCAGCCACGTACACCCGAGCTGGCGGGTTCAAGTCCAGCCCGGCCCCGCCAAACAACAATGACGGCTGCAACCAAAAAAAAAAAATGGCCGGGCGTTGTGGCGGGCGCCTGTAGTCCCAGCTACTTGGGAGGTGGAGGTAAGAGACTCGCTTGAGCCCAGGAATTGGAGGTTGCTGTGAGCTGTGATGCCAGGGCACTCTATCCAGGGTGACAGCTTGAGGCTCTGTCTCAAAAAAAAAAGAAAGAAATAAAAACTTATCTACTAACTTAGAATAATTAAGAATAATTAAAGCAGGAACTTACAAATCAGTTACATATTACGGAGTATTCAGAAGTAAATACACATAGCCAGGCAGGCAGGTGGCTCAAGCCTGTAATTTCCAGCAGTTTGGGGAACCATCTGGGAGAATCACTTGGAGCCAAGAGTTTAAGACCAGCTTGGACAATATAGTGATACCTTATTTCTACTAAAAATAAGAAAAATTAGCCAGGTGTGGTGCAGGCCTGTAGTCCCCACTACTCACGAGGCTGATGCAGGAGGAAAGTCTGAACCCAGAGTTTGAGGCTGCAGTGAACTATGACTGAACCACTGCCTCCAACCTCAACAACAGATAAAGACCTTGTCAAAACCTCAAGGAAAAAGAAAAGAAATAGACACAGTTACATATATGAATTTAGAATATGATGAATGTATTTCAGAACAATGAAGAAAAAATAATCTATTTAATGTGTTTTGTTTGAATAAAGGAATATAGAAAAAAATAAGTTTGAGATCTTACCTCATATCATATGCAAATTCCAGAGAGGATTATAGAACCTAAGTTTTTTTAAATTATAGAAATAGTTGAAGAAAATTTAAGAGAATATTTTTATAATCTTATGAACAAAATGGCCTTCCTAAATAAGATACAAAAGCCAGAAGCCTTAAAGCATGACTCTAAGAGAACACTAAGAAATAAAATAACCGGGGTAGGGCTCAGTGCCTGCGGCTCAAGTGGTAAGTAAGGCACCAGCTACACACACCTGAGCCGGGGGGTTGGAATCCAGCCCAGGCCTGCCAAACAACAATGACAGCTGCAACCAAAAAATAGCTGGGCATTGTAGCAGGTGCCTGTAGTCCCAGCTACTTGGGAGGCAGAGGCAGGAGACTCGCTTGAGCCCAGGAGTTGGAGGTTGCTTTGAGCTGTGATGCCACAGCACTCTACCCAGGGTGACAGCTTGAGGCTCTGTCTCAGAAAAAAAATAAAATAATAACCAAGGTAAAATATTTGAAACACACACATACAGCAACTTGATGTGGGCTTTCATGACCCTCCATGTCTTATCTCCCATTGTTCTCTTATTTTAGTGAGGATGGATTAGGCTGGCCACTTACTAAACATCCGTTTCGCTATCCTAATGCCTCGCATTTGCTCAAGTTTCTTTTCGTCTACACTTGTTAAAACCTTTCTGGTTCTTTAGTGCTTATTTCAAATGTGCCTTTCTTGTGAAATCTTACCTGGAGTTCCCTTTCCACCAACCACAAGACAAACAATACTCTCTACCTCTGAATTCCTGCAGGAGTTTTGTTCATCTTAGGGGCACTATTACAAATAATGTCTCATAAATATCTAGCCTATCTGTTAGGCTTAAGGCTTACCAAAGGCCTAGATTGAATCTTATTTCTTTTTGTGTTCTCCACTGCTCTCTGCAATTTCTACGGCATCTCCAAAGTGGAATATACACCACTAGTGGGATGCAAGATAGGATTTTTAAATTTTAATATGCTAGTGTTCTATTTATAAGAAGTGATATAAATTTTCTATTTCAGTAATGTAATATTTTCCTTTAAAATAAATGTATTATGTTTAATTAAAAACAGTACAAATAAAAGATATATAGGGTGTCCATAAAGTTTAAATTGCACATGAACTTTATGGACACCTTGTATATGAAACTAAAAGCATAGGCAACAAAAAAATAAATAGATAAATTGAACATCATCAAAATTAAAACCCTTTATACATCAGAAGACATTATCAACAGAGTAAAGCGGCAACCCATAGAATGGGAGAAAATATTTCCATATCACATATCTGATAAGAGATGAATATTCATCATAGATGAAGATTTCCTATAATTCAATTTTTTAAAAACCAACCTAATTAAAAACTGGACAAAGAACTCAAGTACGCATTTCTCCAGACAAGCTATACAAACAGCCAAAAAGCATATGAAATGATACTCAACATCAGCAATTGCTAGCAAAATACAAATCAAAACCACAGTGGGATATGAGGTAATATTCATTAGGATGCCCACCATCCAAAAAAGACAAAACAAAATGACAAGTATTAAAGAGGATGTAGAGAAATTCAAACACTTGTGCATAGCCGGTGAGAATATGAAATGATGCAGCTACTGTGGAGAACAGTATGGTAGTACAAAAAAAAAAAAAAAAAGTCAACCCGTATAACTACCATATGATTCCACAATTTCACTTCTAGGTATGTATCCAAAAGAAGCAAAGGGAGGGACCCCAGCACATAGGGGTATGTCTATATCCACAGCAGCCAAAAGATGAAAACAACACAGGCATCTATTAATAGATGAAAGGATTAACAAAATACAGTACACACACATAATGAAACAGTGTTGAGTCTTAAAAAGGAATGAAATTCTGACACATGTTGCAATACCGATGAATTCTGAAGTCATTACAGTAAGTGAAATAAGCTAGTCACTGAAGGACAAATACTGTATACAATTCTACTTATCTGAAATTCATAGAGACAAAAGCAGAATGGTGGTTGCCAGGGACTTGGGAGATGGGATGATGGGGAGTTATTGTATAATGAGTAGAGCTCCTGTCTGAGAAAGTGAAAATCTTCTGGAAATGAATGATGGTGATGGCTGTATAATAATACAAATGTGCTTAATGCCACTGAATTTTAAAACTTAAAACTGTTAATCGTTAATTTTGTGATATGTATAGATACACCATAATAAAACAAATATTTTAAAATAACAGAGGATTTGGCAATAATTCATGAGGGTAGTTCATAAATGAGTGACATGTCAGACACATGTTCTAATTTATTATTTTATATGCTAATATAATCCTAAGTATAAGCCCTTCAAGTCATTACTTTGTTTTTATTTCTTGATAGCCAAAATCATATTAAAGAAGCCTTAGAACAATGCTATATACATAATGTTGGTCATAAATAATTGTACAAACAAATGAAACCCATTACACATAGGATTTATAAGGTATTTGTTAAGACTAAGAAACAAGAGAATATGCAAGATTTCTCTGTACAGATATTAATTTTAAAAATTATGATGTTCAGCTTCTATCAGTGCAAAGAGCAGACTAAAACCAAACTAAGATAATATTTTCAGTTTAATTCACACAAAAAACTGAACATATATTAAAACTTTAATAAAACCCAATTTCAAACATCACACCAAAAGGATAAATTCTTTTCTTCTTTCAAATATTAAGAGATCCCCTCCTCTTTTACATCACTTCTACAGATTCTTCACTCTATTTGGGAAAAAAATAATCCAAAGACTGTATTTTTCTTACATTATATAAATCTACTTTTTAATTCAGATCTTGTCTCTTTTTTTTGAGACAGAGTCTCACTATGTCACCCTAGGTAGATTGGCATGCGTCACAGCTCACAGCAACCTCAAATTCTTGGGCTTAAGCGATCCTCTTACCTCAGCCTCCCAAGTAGTTGGGACTACAGGCACCTGCCACAACACCTGGCTATTCTTTTGTTGCAGTTGTTTAGCTGGCCCAGGCTGGGTTTGAACCCGCCACCCTTGGTATATGTGGCTGGCGCCATAACCACTATGCTATGGGTGCTGAGCCAAGAGATCTTGTCTCTTAAATCCTTTTGCAGTGGTAAAAAGGACTGGATTTAAAATATCAACACTAGTTCCCTCAAAACAAAAGAAAGATTGCATTAAATATATTATAATGTAGTTTTGTTTCTTGATCCTGAATCTCTTTTAATCTTGCCATGCTCTGAATCTAAGCACTCATGAATTTAGATTATCTAATTTTTAGTTCAAAACAGTTTGTGTAATGTTGCAGCTTTCTCTCTCTCTCTCTCTTTTGTTTTTGTACCAACAATCCCTGTCTAAAAGTAAAACAACACTGAAATTGGTAGGCTGTCTTTTGAGGCTAAAACATGCAACACTCTGATATCCTACTAAACCCCAGTGATCTTAACAAATTGTCCCCAAGTTTGTGCCTGTGGTACTTAAGTTGAACCACATTATACAGTAATACAGACTTTTTTTTTTTTTGAGACAGAGGCTCAAGCTGTCACCTTGGATAGAATGCTGTGGCGTCACAGCTCACAGTAACCTCCAACTCCTGGGCTCAAGCGAGTCTCTTGCCTCCGCCTCCCAAGTAGCTGGGACTACAGGCGCCGAGCCCAGACTATTTTTACAATAGCTATATCCTGTGTTTATTGATTTATTTTTCATTTTTTAAAAAGTAGAAATATAACAAACTACCTCAAAATTAGGCCACTTTGATTATGTTTGAAGCAGATAAGAATAGCTACCAGCATTAGTGCTTTCCTTCGCATATTGCTCCTATCGCGGTTAGTATCAATCACAATAAAGATTTATTTAGCTCTCACTGCACAGAAGGAACCTTCTTGCCCATGTGAATGAATAGATGCGTCTGTTATGACGGGAGTCTGATAATAGTATTTTCGTAAAGTTCCTGGAATGCAATTGTTTGAAAGAAGATGATAAATCTATTCCTCTAACAGATTTAGTATTGCCACAGGGATTTCATCATAGTTCAGTCATAAATTAATTGCACAGTAGATTTATCCATCTATCATTCTCCCATAACAAGTCTGATCATGAGTGCTTGTATGTCTCCATTTGGCACACTGGGGTTTTATTCATTTAACAGGATTATTTATTAATCAGGCATTTATTGAATAGGGTTTAAAGGAACTCAGTGGGTCTGACATAAAGTGCATTAGATCTATCATTAGGATTATTTTTATTTCAGATATTCATTTAAATGGACCTCATTGTATTAGGGGGAAATATTACTCGTAAGATGGATATTTTCTCTTAAATACATTTATCCTGGCTCTATGAAATACCTGATATGGGGATAATCTAGTTAAAAAGAAAAAAATTAACCATGTGGCATCGCTATGAGTTTGGTATTTAGAGGAAAAAAAGGCTTCCAAATTAATATCCGACAAAGGAATAATCCTAGTTAAGAAATAAAATCCTCCTTGATCCAAATGCAACTTAAAAAAAAAAAAGGTAACCAACAATTGTAAAAACTCCTCACACAAATAAAATCTCCCAGTTGCTATAAAATCTACATCATCAGACTGATATGCCATTTTGCCTTATTCTAGAGAAAAATTGTCATTGCAACAAAGAGCGTTTAATTTGAGGACTAAATGAGTCACGACTGCACTTGAAGCTAATGCATAGAGGAAACGGAAGAAAGAGGACTGGCAGTGACTGGGGCCCAACTTCCCTGGATTGCCTCCCTCCCTGAGCACTCTAACTCACATCTGTCACGCCAGCCCTATCTCTACAAAGAGAGAAAGATGGGACACTGAGTGAAGAGGGGGACTGAAAGCTAATAAGAAAGGCGAAACAAAGGACAATCATGGAGTTTGAGAGAAGAGATTTTTCAGAACCACTGAGGGAGAAGAACAACAGAAATAGTAGACAGATTGAGAATACAAGGTTATTAAACAAAACTCATTTTTAAAACAGGAAATAAATGAAAATGACTCCTAGAATCATTTGAAATGAATATATTCCATTGGATTACATATGCAAATTTAGTGAAATAACTCCAAGAAAATAGCCATGCCTATAATAAGCTGTAAGAAGCCTGCGATATTTGCATCTTGATTTATAGACCTTTACCATGTAAGCAGAAATATTTCCAGTAACTGAACTTAGAACTTTTGAAAATGAAAAACATTTATTTTGAAGAAGTGAGATGATATTATCACCAGTTATTAATAGTTTTCCTATTGAGTTGTCTCTAGGTACAATTGTTCCATGAATAAAAATCACAGGAGAGAGTGATTTTTATTCATGAGGCAGAGTTTCTCAGAGCACATAGTTAGTTTGGAGCTCTACCTATCTGTCCCTAACCCAAACATCCAGAACAGACAATCACTGAGATAGCTGAGATGGCCAGAGTAGCCGAGTGAAATTCTGAGACTGCCCTAAAGACTGGCCTTTCAACTATCATCATCACATCTAAGCCAAGACTTGTACCTCCTTAAATAAATGTTGAATGCTTCCACTTCTCTCCTCCACTGCCATCCGCCTCATTCCAGCCCTCTGGTCTAGGCTTCTGCAGTAGCCTCTGCTGGACCCCTTGGAATTTATGCCTTATTCACCTTAGTCCTTTGTGTAATGCTTTTAACAGAGTTCTTTAAAAGTGCATATGTCAATTCTCCAGCTTTGCACCTTCAATGCCTTTCCATTGCTTTTAGGATAAAGGCAAAAATTCTTGCCATGGCCCAGAAGGCTGCACAGTTTGGACCCTTTTCCTTTTCCTGTTTTACTAGCCTGCTTCAGCGAGAGTAGCCCTTTCAGACCTACAGTTCCTTCAAAACCAATCTCCTTGTTACTTTAAGAGCTTTGCACAAGCTCTTCCCACTGTGTAGAATACCTTGCCCCACTCATTTACCACTATCTCCAGCATCCTGTAGATTTATTTCCTTTCTTTTTTTTTTTTTGAGAGTCTTACTTTGTTGCCCTCTGTATTATGCTGTGATGTTATAGCTCACAGCAACTTCAAACTCTTGGGCTCAAAAGATTCTCTTGCCTCCACCTCCCTAGTATCTGGGACTACAGGCACCCACTACAACACCTGGCTATTTTGTTGTTGTTGTTGTTTATCAGGCCGGGGCTGGGTTCAAACCCACCAGCCCCAGTTCATGTGGCCAGCGCCCTAACCACGGAGCTATGGACCCCCAGCCTAGATTTATGTTCCTTTGTCACTTCCTCAGGGATGCCACAAGCCTTTATCACTCACCCTTACCCTGTCAAAGTTAGATCTCCATATTATAAGCAACTTAATCACAATTACAAATAAATAATTAATGTTGGTCTCCCACACTTGTAAACTCTGTAAGGGCAGGAATGGTATTTTGCCTCATTTAGCACTTTCCCCAGTGCTAAGTAAGAACCTGATGAATGAATGGCTCTAGAGACAAGGAAAGCAGTCAATGTCAACTTTGAAATCAGTTTCTATGGCTATGCTGTTGCAGAAACACTGTTAATGCCTACTTTGGCTTGCAAACTTTAGATCCTGCCAAAAGTTGTGCTGGCAGGATTTGCCAGGACCAGAGACAGAACTGCAGAAGAAACCTGACCAGAAAAGCCTCTAGTCATTCAATTCTGACACCTTCCATGTCTGTCTCTGTCTCACAAAAATCTTTCACTTACAGAAAACAAGCTGAATTGAGGTTCCTCCAAATGGGACCCTACTTCCATCAGTGCATTTGCTTAGAAACTGTTACTCAAAAGTGTGTGTTGTATCATTCCCCTGACACTATTACAAAGGATTTGTACCTGGGAGAGCAAGATGTTTCAAGACTCTCCCAAATAAACATACTTTTTCCATCACAGTTGCTAGCTGTAGCTCTGTGTTTAGGGCAGACATACGAGTGTTCCTGTTTGGCAAACATCATGTCCAAACTGAGATCACCCACAGCTCTGTGGTCCTGTGGAGAGGATTTTAATATGCCACTGACTGATGGATAGATTGCATATGTCACATAAACCTGACAGAATGGCTGAATTAATGTTAATTAGGACAATCAGAGAGTTTTTAGATAACCCAAGGCTGAACAGGTACTACTAAAAGAGCTACAGAAAGATTTCTGTTCCTCCATTATATCACGCTGGCACTTCTGTACTGAGAACACTGGATTTGACACTCTTACAAACCCACATAGAAATCTTTGAGTCAACTAATAACTCTTGTAAGCAGATTTGCCGTCCTTCTCCCTCAAGATTCCGAATTTGGCTATGCAATGATACCCCAATTCTGCTTTCCGCCACCACAACTTATGAAAGCCCTAGAATCTTATCTCCCTGAGAAATACTCAGAGATCACAGCCCATCTCTTAAATCCACATTTACAGGAATCTTTATACTAAGCATAGGAGATTGTGTCAACTGGGATGTTTTCATAAGTAGTTTTATCTTAATTTTTTCAATTAAAAGCACTCTTTAACTGATTATTCTTACATAATTCCTCAAACCACATTCATTCATAAATGCTGAATAGAGTTCTCAGATCGTCAGTTGAAAGGCCTTGATTTGTTTTGATTCTGTCACAACTTCTTAACTTCCTTTCCTACGGTTGATTTTTTTCTTTAATGATATTAACATCGTGTTTTGCTGCTATGAGAAGAGGGCTGCTTGATCCCTCCACCATCAACTGGAAGCCCCTAAAGTAGCCTTACTGTTCTCAGGCCTTTGGGACTGCCCCTGTGTGCATCCAACAATAGCTCACGTAGGATCCAGCAGCCAGACTGAAAAGAAATTCCTAATTCTGCCCCAAAGGACTAATTGAACTTAGCAATTTGTTCTTTTTCGTAAAAAAAAAAATACTTGTAGTACGTTTTTGTCATACAACAATGAGCTACCATGTGGAGTTCTGCAGAATTCTGGAACAAAGCCAAAACAACAATAGCTCCTTTTCTTTCGGAATAAGACCCATATGTCAAAATTTATCTAGAAACTCAATTTGGCTTGCTGCTTCATCATGCCAGGAGAATAACTGTAAAATTATATTACTGTTCATTATGTCCAGGGGGATCCCAATTTATTACAATTCGTGCCAGAGTAGTACAGTAGCCTCCGCAAGGGCTATTGCCGTGTGGAGATGTGCCAGTCTCGTAATAGTTACGAGTGGATCATAATGCTATACTTGGTTTTTACAAATGTTTAATTGACATGAAATATTCAACAGCCGGTAGAGATAATTTGTAATCCTCAATTCCTTTCTAGTCCCATCTAATTTACTCAACAGATTTATAAGCCATATTACTCACAGGCATGTACTCACACACCAACACACGCTGTTGTATGATGAAACAATGCCATATAGCAAACGATGTGACTCTGTGTGCAAAGAGCTGAAATAGCATCACCAACTTTAGAAAATTCAACCTTCGTATTTATTTTTAGGGTCAAAATAGTAACACCCACGGCATGAACAGGAATTGATAAGACATTGGAGAAACCTTTTGGCTGTCCATAGAATCACCTAGGAAGTGGTTTTTGTGTGTGTGGTTTTTGGCAGGGGCTGGGTTTGAACCTGCCACCTCTGCAATATGGGGCAACCACCTTACTCTTTGAGCCACAAGTGTCACCCTGTGTTTTTTTTTTTTTTAATTCCAGATTTAAGCTGCACTTTAGCTCACTTAGATCAGATTCTTTGAGGTGGAATCCAGGCATTTGGTTTTTATTTTGTTTTTCAAAGTTCCCCACGATTGCAGTGTGTAGCCAAATTTTAGAACTGCTTTAGGAACTCTATTCCTGGTCTTTTTCTTCTTTTTGTAAAGTATGCACAAACTCAAGCAATATTAAATTATGGAATTCTTACTTTGTCTGTTAAAAAAGGGAAAAAATTTTCATATATTGTAAAATGGATATTTTGTTATCATTTTATCCATATCTTATACCAACACCACCAGTTCTAATGGGGTCAGTACTCATAAGCAGGTTGGGCAGATGGGAATACGAGATGCAGAAATCCTGGTTTACTAGCTATGTGAACTTGGGCAAGTAATCCAATCTGTGTAAGCCTCAGTTTCCTCATCCATGAAATGGAAATAATAATACTTATGTCACAGGACCATTTTGAAGATTAAATGAGTTAATACTTGTATTTGGCATGTAATAAAATCTCATAAAGTGTTAGCTATTATTGTTCTTAGTGGTTATGCTACTGTTGTAATAATAATTATTGTTATTAAGTAAATGGATTAGTAAGGAAGGAGAGTAAACAGAGACTGTGGATGTGCCAAGAAAAACAGAATTGTAAAAATTCCTCCAGATGGAAAATGCTGACGTAAAACACAGAGTGGAAAGGGAAGGAGGGTGGCTGTTAGCCGCTCACTAGTACCACACATCAAAGGAATCTGTACTCAAAGACAGTGGCAAGGAGACAAGCTACAAAGCCCTTGGCAGAATGTCCCAGTGAACCTGCTATCCTGTTTTAAAGCATCAACTTGGCTTTGTATTTTTATTCTGTACACACTGACTACCTGTCACAAGCAGCTCCACCATCACTCCTGCTTCCCCAGCCACGATGATCATCACCACTTTCCCTAGACCCCAGACATTGCTTTCTACTTAGAGATTAAGCTAACAGACTAAAAACCTCCTAGCAAAGGATAAAGTTCACCTTCTGAAAAGGGAGCAGAACATCTTTGACAAGAAACTGGCTATAACTGATTGAGAGAAAATGGGAATATTAGTAAAAAAGAATAAAAAGGCCTATAGCTATGACTTTAGAAAAATTATACAAAGAGAGGTTACCAGGTTATCTCAGGAGAAAACAACAAGGAAAAGAAAGTCAAAGGCCTATATACCAATTCACAGAGATGAATAATAAGTAAATTGAACACAAAGGGAGTAAGAATAAAATGGAGATTAAGAAAGGAAAACAGCAATGGTGGTCTGGTGGGAGTATATGTGCTATAAACTACTAGCTCGAAGGAGAATTACAATAATCTATTTCTAAATTGAGATGAAAAATTGACATTTTGGTAAGATGTTGTAGCGATGATGAGGTTCAGTTTATGAGACTTCTGCTGAAAAGTTGGTAGTAACCTATAAAATAATATCAGAAAGGCTAAATTCTAAAATGCTGATGCTTGGAAGAACAAAGAAAAAATGATAAAATTTACCAGAAGATTGTTTAGAACAAGAAGATAAACAAGAACATTACAACACCAGTGTTCAGGCTATATAACCTGATAGTAAAGGGTGACAGGAAGAAGGCCATATTTATCAATTCCTTTTTTGCTCCGGTTTAATTTTCTCCCTGGAAAGAATAGAATAAGAATCAAAAAGAAAGACTCAAAGCCCCATCTAAGATGTAAGATAGTAAGAAAACAGCATGAAGTCACTTCAAGTGAATTCAAGTTTGTTCACAAGCTTAGACAAATTATACCCCAGCGTCCAGAAAGAACTTGAAGGCAAAGTGCAAAATCAATATTACTAACTTTGAGACATCACAAAGAACAGGGGAGATGCCATGAGAATGGAGGTGAGCATAGGTTCAGATTTTTTACAAAAGTAAAAGTAGATAAGATCTTACAAGGGTACATGTGAAATTTATTAAATGTAGAATATAAATGTCTTAACACAATAACTAAGAAAATGCCGTGAAGGTTTTGTTGACCAGTTTGATGAAAACATTTCAAATTGTATATAAAACCAGCACATTGTTCTCCATGATTGCATTAATGTACCCAGCTATGATTTAATTAAAAAAAAAAAAAGTAGATGAGGTATAACTACAGTTCAAAGTCCTTAACTATATCACCCAAACTAAAGACATCAATCAATAAGAGCAAACCAAACTCATCACATTATCTTTCTTTTCCTTTCTTTCTTTTTTGAAGACAGATCAGGCCAGGTGCAGTGGCTCATGCCTCTAATTCCAGCACTTTGGGAGGTGGTGGGAAGATAGCTTGAGAGTAAGAGTTCAAGAGCAGCCTGGGCAACATATTGAGATCCCATCTCCACAAAAAATTTACTTTAAAATGAGCCAGGATGGTGGTGTATGCCTGTAGTCTCAATATTATTCAAATTCAAATGAAATTTAGCAGGTAAAGAGAAGCCTTTGGAAGGCTGAGGCAGGGGGATGGCTTGAAGCCAGGAGTTTGAAGTTTTAGTGAGCTATGACTTCACTGCACTTTACCTCGAGTGAGAGGGAAGGGAAGAGAAGGGGAGGGGAGGGAAGGGAGTTCGTATAAAAAGATGATTTTTGATAACCATAAAGTGCTCTATCATAAGCTAATTATATAATTTTTTTTTTTTTTGAGACAAACTAGAGTGCTATGGCATTGGCCTAGCTCACAGCAACCTTAAAGTCTTGGGCTCAAGTGATCTTCCTTCCTCAGCCTCCCAAGTAGCTAGGACTGCTTGTGCCCACCACAACACCTGGCCAATTTTTCTATTTTTAGTAGACACAGGGTCTACTCAGACTAGTCTCAAACTCCTGAGCTCAAGGGATCCACCCTCCTCTCCCTCCCAGGGTGCTAGGTGTGAGTCATCATGAAGCCTGGCCTTCAATTATGTACTTCTAATAATTAGAATTATTAGACTCTAATTCAACCAACTGTTTCAGGCACTGTGCTAGACTCCCTCATCTATTTCTTAATTAGGCTTTAGCAAGTAGATAGAGGGTATAAGCCCACAGACATAATAATCGGCTGGACCCTATGTAAGATACCTCTTTCAAAGGGATAATACATTTGGTAGAGGGGAGAGGGGAGTCTAAAGACTATGCTTTTAAAAATGTGGTTGGATAAAATAAAATATCTTGGTCTAAAGAAATAAAGATTCAGAAAAACTTCATGAGAGTTGTCATCAAATACTTGAAGGACTCTCATGGATATAGGGAGGTCCTCTAGAGAGCAGATCAAACAGTATGTATTATAACAGGTGCCTTTACAATCATTTTGAGGAATATTTCCTCACACCTGCAACAGTTTAACTATGTACCACCTCTGAATATGCTTGCACAGCTGTTGGAGATGCTACTAGAGCAGTTCCTTGAGGGGAAGCTGGAATAGGTGACTGTGCAGTCCCTTCTCACACCATCAGTCCATGATTCTGCACTTAGTATGTGCTGATTAAAACAACATGCCAAAATGGATGTATTAGTTTGCATTCCCAGGAGCAATGTAGAAGTGTTCCCTTTTCTCCACATCAGGGTCAGGGGAAAACTTCTAAATACGGATCAAAAATGTTTTCACATAGTAAATGAGAAAATCTCATGAATGTTATGTCAATCATGTTGATGAAAATATCTCACATTGTATGTGAAGCCCGCACACTGTACCCCATGATTGAACTAATGTACACAGCTATGATTCAATAAAATAAATAAATAAATAAACTGCATTAATTAAATCCCCAAATTGAGGGGATGTTGGTGAAGTGGCTCACATTTACTCACATCTTTCTGGGCTTCCCGTCACATTAGGAATTCCTCATTGTACCTCAAACTGTTTGGAATTATGCCAAAAAGATAGCCCTGGATTATTCTGTAGGAGTAAAAGTCCCAGCTGTTCTTCTTCCACTTCCTTTTGTAGCAAAGAAAACTATAGTATAGTAGTTTGTAGTTTGGTTTCAAGGATAAGAAATACTTGTGCTCACATTTCAGGTTACTGGTTTATTAGCTCTCTGACACCTCCAGGCCTCAGTTTCTTCACCTGTCATCAGAGAACATTAAAAGTACCATCCCATGGTACCAGATCTTTGGTTTGATCAAAGATTAATTGATCAAACTGAGGGAATACACATAACTCAGTGCCTAGGTTGTAGTAAACATTCAATCAATCACAACAAGTAGCAGTAGTAGTAATAGCAAGGTAATTCATTATAATTTTTACATGGAGGTCACGTGGTATATATGGAGGCCAGCAAGGTAATTCATTATAATTTTTTTTTTTTTTTGCAGTTTTTGGCCAGGGCTGAGTTTGAACCCACCACTTCCAGCATATGGGGCCAGTGGCCTACTCCTTTGAGCCACAGGCACCACCCCATTATAATTTTTACTTGGAGGCCAGGTGGTATATTAGTAGAGCAAGGTGCTGATAAACAGAAAACTTGGGTGCTGGTCCAGGCTCCTATTAGCTGTTTTGACCTCTTTGTCTCAAGTGCCCTTTACTGTGCAAGATTGTTGTGAGCATTAACTGTGATAATAGATGTAAATGTACTTTGTAAAGTATACAGATCTACATGATTAATGTTATTATGAACTCATTGCTGAAGGTCATTGCTTTTCTTCCAAGGCCCTCAAAAGGGTAATTGCAAAAGCATCTATGAAGTATAAATTTCCGTTTGTCACTATAATTGCCAGAGTTAAAGATCTTTGATTGCAAAAAATAAAAACCAAATCAAGCTGCTCATGTAAACATGGTGTTTGTGGATAGAAAAAGAAAAAGTACATCACGGGTATCTATTCGTTTAACATGTGTTCATTAAACACTTATTCTGGTATAGAGACTGTGCTGGGTACTGATTATATTAAGCTAAGTCAAATATTTGACTCAAGAAGTTAATGGCCTATTTGAGATAAGAAAATGAAAATTAGGCTGGGACACAGGCAAACATGGTAAACAAATAGATTCGTGTATATTTACAAATTAAGAAAACTAGCTGAGGCTATGCATGCAGAAGATAAGATGTAATTACAGAAATTTTCTGAGAAATGGTGGGATGCCACAGAGGAGAAAGGTTTTGGCCAACATTTGAAAGAAGGTCCCAGATGAAGCTCTGTAGACAGAGGGAATACATGTGCATTTCCAAATCTCCAAGGCAAGAAAGATCTTGGCAAATCAGAGAAAATGGAAGGTACACAGGTGGCAGGGGCATCACTCAAAGTATGAAGAGTGACTTAGGTCTGAGCAGAAGTCAATAATACAGCTCATTCATCCATTCATTCAGCCCGCATTTATTCAGTGCCTACTGTGTGGGGTAGTGCTGTGAGCCAGAGAGATGACATTTCCCCAACATGATTGAACTCTGCATTCTAATAAAGAGTCAGATGATTTAAAAAAATTAATACATATGTAATCTTAAAGGTTCATCAGCATGTAACTAGTGAAATATTCTAAATAGTAAGCATGACTAGAGATGAGAAGGGAACATAAAATGGCGCCCAGGAGCCAAGCATAGGAAAGCGAGAAAGAAGAATAAGGGGAGATTTCTAAGACTCAGAGAAGGATGGGAGAGGACGATGCCACAGGAATAGAAAAGAAAGTGAGAAAATGAGCGCCAAGGATGAGGAAGCATGTACTGCCAGTCTGTCCGCCCGAGGGACTGGAAGATGGTGAATGGATGTGCTTTGTCTTTCTTGGGAGGGTACATGGCTATTTCCACTGTTAATGTCTTCAATATCCTCTGATTTCCTATTTCTCTTGACAAATTGGGTTCCTCTGGTGATTCCAGGCTACCACATGCTCTTCTGGAACTTGGGGTTGCTTGGCCATTGGCTTTGTTTCCTTTTACCTCCGTCCAGCCCCAACTCTGCTTGAGCTTTCAGCTCTAGTACTGCCATCATCAACCACAGTCTTGGCTCCTCTGTATTCCAGTTCAGAACCACTGGGGAAGAGAATCTGATTGATTTGACTCAGACGAGGTGTTGATTTTGGGTCCATCCATATGGGACCAAAGTGTAGGCAGTCTCACATGGGACCTTTGTGCTGTATAACTAATTGCTCTCCCCTCAGAGGGCTGCAAGTGGGGAAAACATGCAATTTTTCAAAATTGAGCATGTTTTGGGCTCAATTTTGGGCTCATCTGGGCAGCTGAACCCTGTTACATGGTATTGTCTCAAAACATTAGTGGATGCTTCTGTGTCTAATAACACAATCATGATTTCCATTGTCAGAGAAACCACAATGAAGTGTGGTGTTATAGTCTAGACAGCCTATCGAGAGACAGCAGACACAATTA
The DNA here is from genome assembly GCA_963573935.1 of Arctocebus calabarensis. NCBI lineage: Eukaryota > Metazoa > Chordata > Mammalia > Primates > Lorisidae > Arctocebus > Arctocebus calabarensis. The sequence continues at coordinate 38,163 of CAUYON010093106.1, forward strand.
CAGAAGGTAAGGCACACGAGGTAAATAGCACAACAGAGATAGTTGCAGAGAGTGATGAGGACTATGACAAAGCAGAAAAACCTGACTTACACAAAGGGGACTTAGACAGCATCAGCTTCAACTAAAGACTGTCACTCGGGCGTTTGTCACATCTTGTGATTTTCAACAAGTTTTAAGAAATGTCGATTGTAGGCTCTGCACCCGTAGCACAGTGGTTACAGTGCCAGCCATATGCACCGAGGCTGATGGGTTCGAGCCTGGCCCCAGACAGCTAAACAACAATGACAACAGCAATAAAAAAATGGATGGGCATTGTGATAGGTGCCTATAGTCCCACCTACTTGGGAGGCAGAGGCAGGAGAATCCCTCATGCCCAAGGGTTTGAGGTTGCTGTGAGCTGTGACTTCACGGCATTCTACCCAAGGGTACAAAGTGAGAATCAAAATCCAAAAAAAAAAAAAAAAAAAAGGAAAGAAAGAAAGAAAAGCAATGTTGATTGTGATGCAAATTGTAAAATCTCTCAATTTTAAAACATAGAACAAATTGCTCTTCAACCAATTTGCTTAGGTTCCATTAACGAATTTTTAGGATGCCTTTTGTCCCTAACAATTCAGAGTTTTCTTAACACTCTTGCTGAGGCTCTTAGGACCCGCAAACTCTTTCTACTTTAGAGTGACCATGTCAGTGGCCAAAACTTCTTAGGAATGAGCTGCTCTTTCAGTGCCAGATCTTCCCATTAGGGATCCCCTAGAATCCCTTCTCTGGGGAAGTCTCCCCAAGTAATTCTGAGCAACTGGGGTTTCAAGAAAAGTATATTTTTAGTATGATAATTACCACAAAATCTTCAGTTCCTTTACTTATTCTTTTCAGCTGGTGATGGGGGGTGTCTGAAAAAGTGGGGTTGGGGAACGTTGTGTGAAACAGGAAGGAAATGATTCATAAACACGTTTTTGTATGATTCAGACAGAAGCTGGCAGATGCTTAGAAAATCCGTTAGAAAATGGACAAAATCATAGAGCCCCAAGCATATTTGTCTAAAAACTTACAGTTCTGCACAGTAGAGACCAAAGGAAAAGCATGAACAGGAAGGGTCGTGGTGAGGTTGGGAGGACCCATCCTCCTCAGGACTGCTTATTAATCTGTTCTTTGCCCTGATTCAGATTGACTGGCTCTAATTTTGCCTTTGATACAGGCCATCAGTAATTAAATCACTGCCTTTGCTCTCTGTTGCTGGAAAGGATTGGGTTTTAAAATAGATCTCTTGCTTAGAGAATTCTTTGTGTATCTGGGCTCTTCATCCAATTCTGATAAGATTTCTGCCACTAGGGTGGCTCCTCGCTGAATCTTTGGAGCTCATTGAAGCACCACTGTGTTGTCAGGGCAGCGAAAACACATCCTTAGGATGCTTGGACCGGGAAGGGATGAGCTCACCCTTTTCATTGGACAAGCGTGTAAACTGAGGCCAAGTAAACAGTATGATTTTCTAGCAGTGACAAGAACCCACACTCCAAATTAGAAGCTAGTGCTCTTTCCAATTTTTGCCCCACTCTGGAAGGCACTCAGTAAATATCACTCTCAAAAGGAGGCAAAGACTCACAGATCCTTCATAAATAAATTTGTTTACCTTTATACCAACAATAATCTATAGAGCACTCACTATGCTCTTTACAAAGCATCTACTATATGCCAGGCCCTCAGCTAAGAACCCACCAGGTGATGTTGTTATCTTATTCAGGCTTCTCAGGAAATGCTCATGCTTCTTTTTGCAGATGAAGAATCTGAAGCTTAAGGTATTTCAGTAACACGTCCAGTGGTGTGCAGTGAGTATACAGCAGAGCCAAGATTTGAGCCTAGGACTCTGACCCTCCAGCTGTCTTCTTAACCACATGCTGCAGCAAGGCTAACAAGTGACCTGCTAATCCAGGTTGCCTGAGAGCCTTCCTGTGAAAACTTGGTCCTCCTGATCATCAGAATCAGAGATGGAGAGAAATGCCAAAACTTAAGCCCCCATTCCAGACCTACAAAAGCAGAATCTGCATTTTTATAAGATGCTTGCAAAAGGCACAGTCAACACATTTTATGTTTAAAAGGCATTGCCCCCAAGGAGCTCTTCCACAAGGAAACATAGCAGTGAGAGTTAGAAATGCTTTTCAAGAGCATTTGGCCATATATCCGGATTTCCTGAAAAAGAAATAGTGACTCAATGGGCTCAACTTCTAGACTCTTGAAATCCAGTCCATGTTCTTTGGATCACAATCCCAAGTAGATCATTAAAATAGGGTATTTCTCCTATATACCCTCCTCCCATCACTATCCCCACTCCCACCCTAGGTATCAGGCAGAGGCAGAGAGCTCTGGTCCTTCACCTCCAAATCACTCACGACAAAGGGAAACACAGAGCCGTGTGCAGTTCAGGGTCATCATCAAACTCCATTTCTTAGATAATCCTATAAAATTCAGACCCAGCTAAGAAGATTACAAATAAAAAACAACACTATCTTCAGAGAGTTGATATTTTTCCTCCTGTTAAACTGAGCTGTGGGAGGTATCATATGCTGAACTAGTACATTTCAAAAGACAAAACCCCTAATGCTTTAAGGAGTGTTTTTCCCCATTAACATGTTGCTAAGCAACATTTTTACAATTTCAGCAGCTCTATAACTACAAACTGAATGAATGTCTGGAAAGGCAGAAGGAATCAAAAAAGCAAAGAAAGGAAAATTTATTGCTCTTATTAGTATTCTTTATTTTCTATTGGTGTTAGGGTCATCTCAAGTATGTTAAAGCAGAGATAATGGAACACTTTCTCACCATTTAATTAATAATCATGTAATATTTATGAGGGTTGTGCCCTAATTCTACTTACTAATATAATTTTTATTAATTTTTATATTATGAGAAATTTCAAATATATACAAGAATAGGAGAGCATAATGAACTCCCACATATCCGTCAGTCAGCTTTAACAATTATCAACTCATAGCCAATCTTATTTTATCTATTTCTTTTTTTGTTTGTTTGTTTGTTTTTTTGAGATAGAGCCTCAAGCTGTCACCCCGGAGAGAATGCTGTGGCATCCCAGCTCACAGCAACCTCCAATTCCTGGGCTCAAGCGAGTCTCCTGCCTCTGCCTCCCAAGTAACTGGGACCACAGGCACCCGCCACCATGCCTGGCCAATTTTTGGTTGCAGCTGTCATTGTTGTTTGGCGGGCCGGGGCTGGATTTGAACCCGCCAGCTCAGGTGTACGTCGCTGGTGCCTTAGCCTGTTGAGCCATAGGCGCCGAGCCCGTTTTATCTATTTCTTCTGCTTCCTCCTTATTAGATGTAAGTTCTAGACATTGTGTCATTTCCTTTGTAACTACTTCAGTATTTATTTCAGAAATATAAGAATTTTTTTTGTTTTTAAAGAAAAGAACACTGTTATCACACCTACATCAAAAGTTAACAATCATTCTTAAATGTGATCAGATATACAATCAATGTCCCAATTTCTAATTATTGCATGTTTTTTCTCTTTATTATTTTAATAATGATCCAAAAAAGGTCTGGACATTTGTTGATATGTGCCTTAAATCTATTTTAATCTATAAATTCCTCTCCATTTGTCTGTCTTTCTTTTCTCTTTCCACTTTATTCAATAAACAAACCAGATCATTTGTCCTGAAGAGGCTCATAAAGTCTAGATTTTACAGCTTGTATCCCTGGGTTTCCTGAAAATTATTTGGATCTAAAAGTTTGATCAGATTAAGGACTGATTTTTTTTTTTAACAAGACTAATTTATATATAATGTCATATTCCTATATCAAGAGGCCTAGTAAGTCTGGTTGACTCTTAATTTTGTGATTTAGCAGGCATTTTGTGGTATATGCCTTGACTCATTAATTCATAACAGACTGCAAAAGATGATTTTTTTATTAGCCATTATACTTCTATAAAGAGAAGTTTACATTTCTCATATTTTTGTGTACCAAGTAGTATGGTTCATATAGGAAAGACAGGATACATGCCTGATTCTTCTCTGCTATTTACCAGTTTCCAAAATACTTGTTACTATTATAACATCCTACAGTAGTGACCAGTAAGTTTGTTTGTTTTGGGTATCATCATGGATTTAGATACTTTTTAAATTTTAAAATATTAGGGGAGTACAAATATTTTAGGTTACATGCGTCATGTTTGCAATGCTTAAGTCCCAAATAATGTTCATCGTACCCATTAGGTACATGTTTGCCCGTGGCCTTGTCCTCTCTGTTCCCTGGTTGATTTCCACTAAGTTTCCCTTCTCTCTATGCACATGTTGCTCATTGGTTAGTTCAAGTTTAATAGCGAGTACATGTGGTGTTCATTTTTCCATTCTGGATATAGAAATTTTTGGTATTTTTCAATCTTCTGCAGTTATTATCTTTGTTGATGTTTAAATGGTTGTATATTTTGCCAATGAGAGCCTTTTCTTCAAGTTGTCTTGAATTTTTTTATAAGTGTTAACCTCTGAACACTAAAAAACTGGGCATAATGATTTTGTGAGTGAGTTCTTTAACAAGTTTGTGATTTTCCTTAGGTTGAGAAACATGACATGTTACAATGACTTATAATTAATGTATCTCTGGCAGTTTCTCTTTGCACCTTTAATGGTGCTGCTTTCTGAAGTCACTGCAGTGTCACTGAGCATCAAGATACTAACAACTGGCACACTTTCCTTGTGAACGAGGGGCTCCTTTCTCTGTCATGCGTCTTTTTTATACTTAGCACTGTCAGAAACCGTATCATGACCTCTTCTTTTTTTTAATTTACATTTTTCTGGTCCAACATTTCCCCCCTCCTCTCTGGATCTCTGATTTAGGCATGTCTATTATACATAGCAGCATTTTACTTTGCTAACCAGTCAGATTTTTTTTTTCATAGTAGCAGCAACACTTTCAGATATTAGTATTGGCCCATGTGATTGAAGATATTCACCCAAAATCACAGATTACAATGAAAGAGAGTAGGTGCATTATGATATTTAGAGACTTAGTACAACATTACCATTGTACTTACTAGCTTGATAAGTCCAGTTAAATTTATTAATAAATTGATCAATAGAAGCTCCATTCTAGAACTGAGAAAAGTGACTGGAGTATATTCCAACTTAAGTATAACAAGGATAATAGGAACAAAATGGGGGGGATCCAGATGAAATTAGAAAAGAAAAACAAAGGAAGACTTTAGAAAGTATAAGATTGTGTGTCTGTCTGTCTGTCTTTCTGTCTGTGTTGCAAAAACAACCAAAGAAACTACCAATCAATAAAGCCTGAAGAGTAATTCTGGTCTGCTCTCCTCTCCTAAAAATCTTTCTAAAGACACAATTGGCATCTCTCCTCTGATGCTTATTCCAATAACTTAATTACCAAAAAACCATAAAAACCACAATGCTTCCCAGGCTTCCACTCTTTGGTTATAAGGTAAATCACTACTCCTTTCAGTTCCTATTAGTCAAGGATCAGAGGAAGTGTTTCATGGGTGTGAAATATTATTTATCTCCTAATGGTCAGTGTACTTATTTCAAAAAAATATTGCTTTGACAAACCGATTGCCTTTGGGGGGCTTCTTATCCTTCAGAAGATCTTGTCCATTACTCTATAAACTCTTCAGCAACTAATCCCTTTATACCCATACTACTATTGTGGCTCCTATCATCTGAAACATGCTACATCTCTGAGCATATGTTAAGTTATTTAAGGTGAATTATCCCATTTAATAACAAGTTGAGGCAGTAATATGATTATCCTACCTTTAAATAGAAGAAGTTGAATGCATAGAAATTTTAAGACTTGCCCAAGATCATTCTCTTGATAAATGGTTTGAATCCCAGTGTGTCCAATTCCAGAATAAGATCTCTTAACGTTTATTAAATCAAACTAAATAGCAGTGTCACACAGCAGAAGCCTGCTAGGCTTAAATTAAATCAACCTGCTCTGGCATTAAATGTTGGTATCATGTTTCTGATGGCACAGTAGCAGCAACACATCCACATCATAGTACCGGTCCATGTAATTGATGCTATTCACCCGATAGCACAGATTAGTATGAAAGGGAGTAGGTACATTATGATTTTTAGAGACTTAGTATAACATTACTGTCCATAGTGGGCAGCAGATCAATAAATACTCATTCTAAAAATGTGGAAGCAGATTTTTTTCAGATAAAATTATCCCTCTTGATTATGGAATTATATAAATTTTTGACTTTTCCCTCTTATGCAAAGTCAGTTTGTTTATTCAAGTTAGCTGAAGGGCACAGCCTTTAAAACAGGAGGTTTCAAGGTCAAACATTTATAAAGGATAAAATAGGGACACAGGTGAGTAAAATGGGCTGAGTGAACACGACCATGAATTATCTGAAAGGGGGCAACTACTGTTTAGCTTTAGCAGGTTGCTGCAAGGTAGAACTAGACGAACCTCAGTTGTGTCAAATCTGTCAGTTTTTTCATGAGAACCCAGAAGTCTAACTTTGAACATTAAATTGTCAGGCTTTTAGATAATTGATATCTAAATCAAATATGTTTAAACTCTATGTTATTTAATTTTACGAAAAGCCTTATAATCCCATGTCCTTAGCAGGAGCTAGCTCTTAGCATATTTTTAAGAGAGATATATGACTTGGCAGAAGAAAGAAATCAGTGTAAGAGAGTGATATCACCAAAGACTTTCATTTCTTTACTGATCCAACCATACACCTGTCTTTATGCTGACTGAGGAATAAACCAGTCAACATTCCTGCCACAGTGACATACACAGTTTAAAATGGTAAAGAGACAGGAGAACAGAAGTTACAACATGGCAAGGCAAGTCACAGCAGAAGGAATTTCAGGGTGCTATAGAAGTTCAGTCAAGGGGCATATTACATGGAACTAGTGAGTAACAGAAATTTTTCTGGAAAAAGTAACATCACAGCTGAGACTTAAAGGAATAAGTAGAAGGATTAATAAGTATGGTATGTGTATTATATTCTAGCTATACTTCTAATGCATTTAATTTTATAACATTTTATGGAGTTTTTTTAATTAAACCATAACTGTGTACAATTATGGAGTACAATGTGCTGATTTGATATACAATGTGGAATGCTTAAATCGGACTGATTAACTTAACCATCATCTCACTTACTTATCTGTTGTGGTAAGACATTTATACTACACTCCTAGTACTTTTGAAATGTACTATCACATTATGCACAATAGGTGAGATCCCACCAAATACTCCTCCTCTACCCTCCTTCTTTCTGGACTATAGTTGTGTTTTATCATTCATATGGATGTGTGGTAGAAGCTTTATTATTATTATTATGCACATCTTACAGAAGCAGAAATTTAAATAATGTACTCAGGATTACATAACAGGTGTCCAAGTCAGGGTTCAAATTAGATCTGAGTCTGTTTGACTTCAAAATCTAAGCACTTTACTAACAAAAATAATAATGATGACAATAATGTTTATTGCATACTTGCCAGGCACTGTTCTAAGTGTTCTACCTCGGCTGATTCCTAATTTATTTATGTGTTTTTCAACCTTTTTTATCTCACAGCACACTTAAAACTATAGTTAAACTTCCACAGCACTTAAATTGTGTTGACCAAAAGAAAAAAAAAAAAGGAGTTTAAAAAAAAAAAGAATATGCTTACTGTGTCTTGAATTTCTTTCAAAACTAATTTAATTAATGATCTTTAAAATTTTTCCCAGCACTTCTAAGATTCTCTCATGGACCACCAGTTCTCTGAAGCACACTGGTTGAAAATCACTGATTTATCTTGACAAACTTCTCAGGTACTGTGATTATTCCTCTGTTCTGGATAAGGAAGCTCAACAACGTTCTGCAATTCTCCCACAGTTTTACATAGGTATCAGGTGTAAGACCTGGCATGTGAACTAAGGGAGGTATACCCTTAAACACTAGGCAAGAAGATGGTGGGCAGATGAGAGTAGACAATGTTCTAGATAGAAAGAACCCTATATGTGGAGGCTTGGTGGGGAGAGACAGCATGATTCACAGGAGGCATAAAAAACATAATAGCATGGTTGGATTTGAAAGAAAGATACTCAACTTGGGTACAAAACTGAGAGCACTTATTGGGATCAATATGATTTTTGTAGTAAGTGCTTGGAGAGCTTCACTGTCAGATGGGAACAGCTGATAGGACACCAGTTCCAGCTTAATCCCATCTGCTGATGTGCCTAAGAAAATTATCATTCTGTTCCTGATGGGCAGAATGTGTGAGGCACTCCAAAGTACTTGTAAATTAGAGTCTGGTTTCTAAGAGTCTAGGCTACCAAAGGCGTCATTTCCGAACAACAAGGTTTTTGATTTTTTGGTGCTTCCTCATATCACCCCACCTCCTTCTCCAGGGAACATTTAGTCTCCCAAATTGAAAGTACCATTGTAGAAGGGTTCTCATCCAGGAAATTTTTGAAACATAGTGCTCCAGCTCCATTTGACAACACTAGGAGTTTGTCAGTATGTGGTCCATTTGGGGATTTTTTTTCCTGTCTACAGCATTTTAACAAATGTAAAAGAGAACAACCCCAATAGAAAAGGAGGAGGAAGATGAAAGCCTATTTTTCCCCCCATGAATAATAGAGGTGGGATTCAAAAATCTTGTTAAAAGAAGATAAAGCAGATGTCCCACTCTCTCCTTATTTCAATTTTTCAAAGACTAAATGTAATATTTCCATAAAGATAAGATAACAGGCTGGTATTGTCAATCAGGGATCAGATCAATATGCAGTCCTGGCTGTGCCACTGATCTACTTAGTAAAAGGTCTCGAAAACTGGTTTGCCTTTTATAGCCTCTATTTTCCTATTTTGCATCCCATTTGGCTCTGTCCTTTGGGGAACTTGGATTTATTGTTGATTTATCAGTGATGCCCTCCACTCCAGTGCATACTATTGCAAAAGTAGACTAATGTGAACCCTAGATGTTCAGTGACTCCTTGACTTCAGCAGAGCAAGGAAACAGCCCAAAAATGGTAGGGGAAAATTTTTGGATTGGAAGGAGAATAAACTCTATAAAACATTGAATTTCTGGCCATAGTACACATGGAACATTCAATTAATTAACTTCTTATCTGACTGCTTGGAGCCTTTATTTGTAAACCAATTTTTCCTGAAGGGAGAACGAATTGAAGGTTCCATTTTAATCATGCAAAACCTCAGTATTCCTAGTTATAAATTCTCCACTGAACTGAAAGGCAGGCAGTACGTCTCCCGAAGTAATATGGATCCAAAATGAAGGAACGGGAGGTGACAGAGCTGGGTTGGGTCTGCATAAACCATGCCAATTGTCTACAATTAAGAAACTTCTCTTTCTAGCTGACATACTGTGCCTGAGGAGACTTGAGTGGGGTGTCTGATTACTCAATTTCTTTGATGCTGCAGAGACAGTGTCTACTCAAACTAGTAAGAATTATGTGCTAGGCACTGTGCTAAGTCTTTTACTTTTAATAACTCATCTAATTTGTGTAATAACCTTATGATGAAGCACTTTTATTTTTCACATTTTGTAAGTAAAGAAATTGAAACCTTAAAGAAGTTATTTTTAAAGTAAAAAAAAGAAATTAAAACTTTAGGATACTAAATAACTTTCTCCATTTGGATAATTAAGTGGTTAAGTCATTCACTCTGTTAGTCAATGAATATTTGTTGAGTTCTTATCATGTGTTTAGGCACCCACTTTGGCCCTTGGAATATGTTTGTGAAAAAAATCATTAAGGATCTCTATAATTTACATTAGAGTGGAGTTAGATAAACCATATACAATAAAGATATAAAGTGAATCACATCACATATTAGGTGATAAGTGTATCAAAGAAAGGAAAGATCAGGTTAGGGGGCGTCTGGGAGTACTGAAAGAAGCCAGAGGCTGGGTTGATTGTTGCCACTCTGGAGTGACCCTGAGAAGACTAGGGAAATTAAAAAATATGAGAGAAGCTGCTTCAACTATTTTAGTGTGGGTTTCCCTGAAAGCAGAGCATGATAAGGACTTGGGCAAAGATATTTTATTGGGGGATGATACCAGGAAGCAAGAATGAGGAAATGGGAAGAATAAGATGGGGGAGAAAAAAAGGAAAACAAAGCAAAAAACGAATGTTATAATGAAGAGTGTTGCTTTTAAGCAATAAAGGCTAGATTGCTCTTATGAGAAGAATTCAGGATTCCTTCCGCAATTGTATATCCGAAGGCCAGGAAGTTGGAGTATGTAACCTGTTCCACTGGTTGAAGGATTTCTTCAGGAGTGTCACCTTACCTGAATTTCTGTACATGTCTGAATACAGACTAAGTGGGATCTGCAGCTTGGAAGAGGGCCCAGCAGAGTAAAAGCTGACAGATAAGGGAGAGCCCTGTAATAGGACACTGTCAGCGTGTGCAGCACTGTCTCATACTGCAGCTGAGATTAAAGGCAGATCCAGGGCACGCGAGGTTAGGTATGCAAAGGATCTGCTACCCCCACCTTCCATTCTCTCTCATGACTCCCTCCGACAGAATCCAAGGGAATATCACAGGCAAGGGCATATGGGATATGTAGTGTTGAGAGTGTCAGTGTCAGTATCAGGACCAGGACCAATGAGCAGAGTTTCAAAGAATAGATTTAAAACTAAAACTCATTATATGAATAACAAGCATAATATTGGAGATGCTGAGGAGGCCATTGGATATACAAATAATGAAAGAGGTCTCAGATGGAGGTGTATCCCAGAACATATGTGGTATTTACAGCCAAATGGGATGAGATCACTAAAGACGCACATATGAATAAAAAGAACAGGGTAAGTATACACGAAACAACCATGCCAACGAAGAAGAGGAACCAGCAAAGAAAACTGAAAAATGGTCAGTGATGTAGGGAAAACCCCAGAGGGGCTTGTATCCTAGAGCAAGGGGAAAGTTAGATTTAACCATATGTGTTTTGCTAAGCCATAAAAAGGGGGAGTGACTGTAAAAGTTGATATAGGATAAGAAGGATAGTGAAGGCATCAAGGAAAATGATGATACAGAGAATTTGGGAGGATTCATGAATTGGAGGACCTGGTAGGGTCAAAGGATTATTACAGTCAGTAGCAGAGGTAGAGTTATTATATAGAGGAGGAGGTAGTTAGGGAGAAGTATATATGAAATGAAAATAATGGAGAGTTTGTTAATCATGAATTGAACTTTAGAAAACTGACTCCAACAACTAATTCACTGAATTTTAATGAATTTTTGGCTTGGGCTTTCCTAATCATTGCTTCAGTTTTGGTCTATGAATACTTTGCCAAATTTAGATTTAATAAAAATCAGCAAATCTACTATCACATCTGTGTGAAACAATATTAGATAGTAAGATACAGAAGGAACACTCCTGTACTCTGTCATGTATGAAGATGGAGGAGGTTTCATCCTGATTTTTGCCTAAGTTCCTCTTATTACCTCTGTTGACCTTGAAAATTGTCAGTGGGATTCTGTGGTTCCCAGCTGAAGTATGCTTTTACAATAGGTTCAAAATGCTTCCTTGGACGAGGAAGCCAGTTTCAAGGCTCCAAAAGAATGAATATATTGCTTCTTTTGATAATTCAGTAACTTATAGTTCTATTGCAGATTGTTGGTAGGTTAAAGACTTAAAAAAAATACAACCCAGATTTGTTGTTTCTCCTTGTTCTCCAGGCCCAGCTTTTGTTGCAGCAGCAGCCTCCTAGCCATTTTCTCTTTCTGTAGTTTCTTTCTCATCAGAACTCATCTAACTCGCAATTTCTTAAAGTGCAATTTTATTATTTCATTTTCTTCTTCTAAAGCTTAAATATTTCCCAGTGATTTAAGGACATAATTCTAATGTCTTAGTTTGGCATGTAAGGCCATTCATGGTCTAATCACAGCCTATTTTTTAATCACTACTTACTTAATAACTGTTTAGATTTTACCCAAACTGTGTTCTTGACAGTCTTAATTTATGACATTTTCTTAATTTGATGACTACTTATAATTTTTTTTGTCTATTAGAAAGACGTTTTTCTCCACTTCTTCAAATAACTAATTTCTTTCTTTCTTTATTTCTTTTTTGAGACAGAGTGTCACTCTGTTGCCCAGGCTATAGTATTGTGGTGTCAGTTTGACCTTCCTGGTGGTGGTGCTGAAGAATATGTAGTGAAGGTCAGTCATGGAGGTATTCATGCTTATGTGACTGATTTCCAACAAAAATCCCAGACACCAAGGCTCAGGTGAGTTTCTCTGCTGTCAAGAGAGAAATTAAGACAAACTATCAAGAACATAGTTTGAGTAAAATCTAAACAGCAACCTCAAACTCCTGGGTACAAACCATCCTCCTGCCTCAGCCTCCTGAATAGCTGGGACTACAGGTGCCAGACACAACATCTGGCTATTTCTTTTTTCTATTTTTAGCAGAGATGAGGTCTTGCTTTTGCTCAGTCTGGTCTCAAACCCCGGAGCTCAAGCAATCCACCAGCCTTGGCCTCCAAAGTGCTAGGATTACAGATGTGAGCAAGTGTACCATCTTTTAAGTAACAAATTTCACTATATGTTTTGAGAATCAGTAAAAATTCTATCTTTTCTTCATGCTTTTATTACAATCTCAGCTGGAAGTGATCTCTTCTTCCTTAGATGACCCTTTGCTATGTACTCTATTCTTCTGTGACACTTGGTTTAAGGAAAAATTTCATCATTTATAGGTCATAGAAATTAAATAAAAGAAAGATGACTTTATAATTATTCCAGATTATAAGAAATGAAGAAGAGATGAGTTGGTACTGACAAAGGTCTGAAGTCTCTGAGTGGGGGAAATGAAGAATCCAAGTCATAGCAAGAATAAGTGGTTCAAAGATAGGGCCATGGAAAGAATTTCTTTCCTAATTATGGAATTGGTTTTGTAAACAAATTCCTATGGAATATCTATCATAGTATAGACAGAAAAAAAGTAAGAAAACAAATATGCTCTGTGACCTCATAAAATTAAATTATGGATAGGTGGGAGATTTGATGGAGTACCAGAGGTCTTCAAAACCAGCCTCAGGTTTGAGAATTTATAAGAAGGTTCACGGCACTCAGAAAAGTTTTTATATTCATGATCAAGGTTTATTGCAACTAAGGAATACAGGTTAAAGTTAGCAAACATAGAAGATATATAGGACAGAGCTCAATAGAAACCAGTCATGAGATTCCAGTTATCTTCTTCCAATGTAGACACACAGCATTTAATTGTCTGTAACAATATGTATAAAGTATTAGCAACCAGAGAAACTCATGTGAGCCTTGGTGTCTGGAATTTTTTTTTTTTTATTAAATCATAGCTGTGTACATTAATGCTATCATGGGGTACAATGTGCTGGTTTTGTATGCAATTTGAAATGTTTTCATCAAACTGGTTAACATAGCCTTCACAGCATTTTCTTAGTTATTGTGTTAAGACATTTGTATTCTACACCTAGTAAATTTCACATGTACCCTTATAAAATGCAACATACGTGTCTGGGATTTTTGTTGGAAATCAGTCATGTAAGCATGGGTACCTCCATGACTGACCTTCACTACTCATTCTTCAGTACCACCACCAGAAAAGTCTAACTGATACAGCATGGCTCAAAGCCCTGGCTTTGTAAAAGCAGACATTCATCATAAGTTACATTGTTAGTATAAACTACCTGACATGGACAAGGTCCCCACGCATACAAGAACACTGTTAGGCAAGATATGGCAAGGGTTTATAGCTTGACTTCCAGGTGCTAGTCCAGGGCCAGTTGTGAAGACCTTTGTAATATATGGGGTTTGGGAAGTCCAGGGCTACTGAGTTAAGCCCATATTGCACAGATAGGATTCCATTTACCTCATCATAACACAATGAAATTGAATAAAGTAATTGTTAAGGTTGTTAAAGTTTGTGAATATGAATGAAGATAAAGTGAAAGTTTGTTTATTAGAATCTCCAATGGAGTCTAAGTCACCTGAAAATTTGTAATTTTTTAAGAACACCATCCTCTGATTCTGACATTTCCTCTTTGGTACAGGACCACTGAACATAGTGAGATGTTCACAAGCCCAACTTAAGGAGTCAAATGACCTCATTTTGAATCTTATTTCTGCTACTTACTAATTGTTTAACTTTTGAGAAGTCACTTTCACTTCTTACGTGTTTCCTTATCTATTCAAATGAGAATACTAATAACATATAGCTTTTAGGATTATTTTTAAGAATTAAAGAGGTAATAAATACAGTGGGACCTCTGTAAGTTGACCACACAAGGGAGTGTAACAAACTGGTCAATATACAGAGGTGGTGCATGTCTGGTCTATAAAAATTAGGTCAACTTATGGAGGTGGTCAATATAGGGAGATGATCAACTATGGAGGTTCTACTGTATTTAGAATAGTGCCTTGACTATGGTAAAAGCTATATCTATTTCTAGTGCCTCAAACATTTCCTGCTCCAAAATTCTAATATTCCAGGAATCAGAAATACAACAGAAATGGACTCTGGGGGTTCCCTTTACCCATGTAATTACCAAGCCTTCTGTGTTTCCTTTTTTGATTTTATTTCTGCCAATTATGCTTAGATTTGGATAGTTAGATAACAGAAGGTGATACTATGGTTGAACCTCACTTAGCAACCATCGATTATGACTGGCACTTGGGAAGACCACTCATCTTTTGCTGCAGATGGCCCACTATAATTTAATATGTGGTAACAAACTCTTACAGAATCATCTGTGTCATGAGTTTAAAGCCAGTTAATAGCTCTGGTTCAAATAAATCCCCTCCTGATAAAAAATAGTCCAATGTTTTAGGATTTAATGGCAATTCAACTGCAAGTTAACTTATTGACAACATATAGAAATGAGCAATTTTAATTAGTATTGACATGTGGCCTGGTACACTTCAGATGGATTGGTATACACACACACACACACACACACAGTCTAAATCCCAAATAGCAACCCCATGGAATTCTGGGCTTCTTAGAGAATTGTTACCTAAACTTTTTCAATAATCTATTCCAATAAACACAATTTTTTTTTCTTCTATAGATTAAGTGTATAGTGGTGAAGTCAGGGCTTTTAATGGACCCATTACAAAAATAGAGTACATTGTACCCATGAATAACATGTAAGAGAGAAAAATTCTTTATCTTTAAATTACATATGATTCCTACTATTTTAGCATGTCATATATTATAAAATATTTTAATATTTTCAAAGAGAAAATAAACAATTTAAAAATAAAATTTATATAATAAATACTGAAAAAAGGCTTAATTTTATATTATAATTACCGGTATAAAATGTGATAGGATAACGCTCTACTATTTATTTAAAATATTTTTAACACATTTTGACAAAAAAAAATTGGAAGCTTTTGTTTTAAGTTTCTTGTTTCTATTTATATTCATAATTAAATCTAATAGCTAAAAAAGGGTCTCACAAAAACATGATTCTTATTTTGGGTTATCTGCACAAAAGCAAGGATTATCTTAATTAGTGTTCTTAGAACGAGATTTTGTTTCTTTCTTTTCTAGAAACAGAGTCTCTAAAGATGAATATAGAAAAAATAATTTCGACATCTTTCCTTGATATCACATACTTACTACATGTATTTTACATAGTGTCTATTACCTTCAAATTCCAGTAAAAACAAATTTAGGTTCTTCCTAAAGCTTAAGTTTCACTATATCACTTTTCCTCAATCTATGATGGAAAAATATGGGCAATACAATACTGCTTTAACATGTATCGTATTCTACTGTGAAGAAAGGTAATACACCTATAAGTGGTCATAGCACTTGACAAGGGACAATATGTCCTCATGCAAATAAATTACTTGTGTGAACCCAGGAAGTAGATGGAAATACCTGGCTGAAAATAACTTACAGATCTATCTTCATGTTACATTTCAGTGATTCTCAAAAAGTGTTCTCTGGGGATGAGCAGAATCAAGATCACCTGGAAACATGGTAAAAAAGCAGATTCTTAGGGCGGCTCCTGTGGCTCAGCGAGTAGGGCGCCGGCCCCATATACCGAAGGTGGCGGGTTCAAGCCCGGCCTCGGCCGAACTGCAAAACAAAAAAATAACCGGGCGCTGTGGCGGGCGCCTGTAGTCCCAGCTACTAGGG